>JANAVB010012999.1:14788847-14828847 GCA_029216955.1 Iris pallida | reverse complement strand
TCCTCCTATACACTTTCCTGTATATTTCATACACCAACATGTCTACTATCTAACCCTATGAACATGTCCACATACACCCATACACACACTAACCACAAAACCTTTACATAATGCTAGCTTTTTCCTCTCTAACTCTCTCTCTCTCTCTCTCTATATATATATATATATATATATTATGAATGGATTTCAATGCTCGACATTTGTGCTTTAAATTTTGATCTTGATTATGCCTTAAAGCCTTGATGATTTGTTATTTCTGTATCTTTACAGTTTAACATACCTGATTGCTTGTATATTTTGATACCCTACGATCGTTTTGTTCTAGTGTGACTAGTATACCTAGATTAGACTTTCACTACCACCGTATGCCATGATCCTGTATGCCGTCCTTTTAAATTGTATGATTTGATTAAGTTTTGAGACTTGATTATGGGGGTTTGACCTAGAAGAGGTATGAACATTTTAATTTTGAGGACGAAATTTTCTAAGGAGGATAGACTTGTAACACCCACTTTTCTAAAATGACGATAATTTTGAACTTTTGTAAAAGTTTATTATTTAATAATAGGATTTGTGATTTATGGGAATATTTAATTAATTTAATACTATTTAAAATTGGTGAATTATAATTTTGATGTGTTAGCTAGTGAACCCTATAACTGTTGAGCCTAAAGAATAACCATGACCATAGAGATCTAACCATGTGATTAGAATGACTATTTACAACTTTTTAGGCTAAGGGTATTTTGGTCATTTTGTGACTTTTAAATTATTTAGAATTTTGATTAATTGGTGAATTTTATATTATTTTAATAATATTTAAATTGGTGCATTATAATTTTGGTCATTTTCATATTTTAATATTTTGGAAATTTTTTATATTTTTAATATTATTTTTATTGGATTTGTTTAGTCGGGTTTGAGTTTCGTCTCGTTTCGACTTGTATTGTGACCCGGGTAGCTTACACTCTAGATGGGACCCAATATTAAGTTAAGCATGGCCCACAAAACCCAAAATCTAAGTTAGTTAGTTAGACTAATTTTTATCATGTTAGAATGGTTAAGTTAGATACTCAAAACTAGATCATTTTGACCCCAAACTTGAACCTAGTCTAGACTTAACCATATGAGACTAGAGAGGGGCAACTAGGACATTTTCCATTAGTCCTAATGGACTCTTTATGGCAGCCACCTTTAGGGGAGAATGATTCATTTCATTCATTACAATCTTGCCTCTTTTATTTTCCTTTTGTTCTTCCCTAATTTTAGAGAGCCTTCCATTTGATTTTATCTCCAAATCAAATCATTCCTTCACCAAATATTTCCTCAATTATTTCCATTCTCCAAGGGATGGGTGCTACCAAGGATTGGAAGAGAAGTGCAAGGAGGAGTGTCCACTTCGAGGGATCTTCGTATCAGAGCCGTGTCCTAAAGGATTTTATTGGGATTCCACTCCCAATAGGTAAATTCCATCCTCTAAATCGATTTCCTTTGCATATAAATTAGTTTTGAATCCGTAGGATCCATCCTCATGCATGTGTCGCCTTTAGATTCAAATTTGAAGCCATTTGGAGCTCTCTTGAGGATTTTAGATGTGTCTTGTGTCCTACTTGATAGATCCCAAATTAGGACACCCCATGTGTATGTATGTATGATAATATTTTAAATAGATATTTAAATTCAAGTTAGAATGGTTAAAGAGTGGATTGATCTTAGTTAGGATGGTTAGAATGAGTTTCATTTGGATATCTATGTTGGTATCCAAGTCTCTTGGCCTACATGTGTTTCTTTTGTCCAAACAACTCAAATTCGTCATAATATTCATCCATATTTTTATTAACCAAAGCAACTTAGAAATGTCATATCTGTTGGCTGAGAACTCCTTTTAATCTCCCATTTTTTTTAAAATAACCGTATCGAAGTTAGCTTTCGGAATATATATTTTAGTAAGCCAGAATCGTTATGGAACTTTTTGTAAAATTATTTGAGTGTCAGTTGTCTGAAAGACAAACGTGTTTCGGTGTTTTCACGAATTCGGGAGCTTCCGGACACGAAAATGCGATCCGTTTGAAGTTTCGGAAAGCTAACATGAAGGGCTACGACATACTTTAATCGTAGAATTTAGTGAAGGCCTAATTGGTACAGTATTGGTTTTAAGTAGAAGAATGACTATACGACATAACCTATGAGCCTATGTAGTATGGATATTAAATGAATGTAGAGTATGTAATGCATGATATGTTAAATGAATGAAATGATATATATATATATATATATGATATGTATCCTTTTTACATTAATGTATATATATGGTTGAATGTAAGCATGTAGGAACACAATCAATGTAATATATGTGAGCAATGCATAAATGTATGAATGAAAGAATGATATACAATGTATGCATGAAAGTATATAATGAATGCTAGATATGAATACAAGGTTTACATGTAATGATAGATATGAATGCATAATGTATACATAATATAATGTAATATATAAGATAGCATGTATGGTACTGTAGAATATATGATGCAAGCATGTATATGTCCACTGTTTTTCCTTTTTCTTACATTTTTCCTTCACTTCCCTTTCTATTTCAATTTTTCCCCTTTTTCCCTCTTCTATTTTTACATGTTGTATATAATGTATATAATGTGTAGATGCATGTAAGTATGTATAATGTAGAGTATGCATATATAAATATAATATATTCAAGTAGATAATGTATTCAAATATGTATGTATGCATCTATGTATGTATGTATAGGTGAATGAATGAATGCAATTATGCATATATGATATGTATGTAGGCATGTATGCAATGTATATATGTATACATGATATGTATGTATGCATGTATGCAATATAACATGTATGAATGTATACAGGTATATTGTGTATCCATGTATGTATGTGTGGATACATGAATTAAGTATGTATATAGTGATAACATGAATGAATGAATGTATAAATGAATGAATGAATGTCATATATGAATGAATGAATCAATCAAAGGTATAAGTAAAATGTAATGCATTGTAATGAATGTTAACATATATAATGTAAAAAAGTATGTATGTAAATGTGCATGAATGTATATATCTATGTAACTATGTAAATATGCATGATGTAACATATGCCTATATATATAAATATGTATGTAATGTGGATATGCATGTATGTGTGAAGGTATGTATTTATATATAGTATCTATTTTATATTATGTATTGTTGTGGTTCATATTGCCTTGTGATTGTGTGAGTGCTAGCCTAGGCTTGTTTAGGCCTAGTGAGACTTGTTAGACTTGATTGGGCTAGAACTTGACCTAATTGACCTAGTTTGACTAGTGTGGATGACTAGAGTTGAACAAGTGTTGACTTTAGTCTAGCTTGACCTAGACATCATGTAGATTCATTGTAGCAGTCTATTTTACTATTTTGGACATGTAGTGACTTATACTGTTCTATAGGAGCCAGACACCAATCCTTGGACAGTATATTCTCTTCAGATATTTAGGATACCAGGCGTGTACATTCTCTGATCATTTCATAACTTGCTTAGGATTATATTCCTGCTCTAGATTACCTTATTTGATGTTGTCACGATATTATCACGGATTGGTACTGTATGGATCCCTACATTGAGATGTTATTCCCCCGAGAGCATCGGATACATCATGTCGTGTGTTTCATGTACATCATGTATTCCTCGCTCTCATGTTATTCTTGTTTCTCATGTGCTTCATGCTCGTTCATGCACGCTCGTGTACTCTCATGTGCTCTCATGTTCGATCATGTTTCTCGTGTACTTCATGTATAACCTATACTTCATGTGCACCCATTTATGGGCCTTCATGTGAAATTTATGTGCACTCATATATGAGCCCTCATGTATACTTCATGTGCAACCATTTATGGGCTTTCATGTGAAAATCATGCGCGCAACATAACGTATCTGGATCCTTGTGTATTGATTGGGGTATGGAAGAGTATAAATAGTCATGTGAATAATTCCAAAGTAGTATAACCATGTGCGTCTCTTTAGTATATTCATATGCAAATCTAGTCGTTCACATGTAGACTTTGTACTCTAAATCACTAGTCACTGATAGTTCTCTACTTATAGTAGATATTTTTATTACAGTTCTCTCTATTTACATCATGTACATTCTTTCAGTTTCATGTATCGTACTCTCTTATATTTTTATATTTCCTAACCTATTATGATTAGCATGAGATGTATTGTGCTTACTCCTGTCCTGACTGGACTTGTTAAAATTTTTACAGAGGATGATGAGGAACCCTGTACCACTTACCATGGGACTACCCTAGGGGATTTTTGTGACCTGGATCTCCAGCAAGATTCCTTAGCAGTGGATGACACACCATTAGTTTAGATTAGTGATTTTTAGTTGTATTTATTCTCTGGATTACTGTATTTGAGATTTAGGATGTTTCTGGATTTGTGTTATCTTAGACACTTAGACTTCTATCTATTTTTATCTCTGTGGATTTCATCTCATATCTATCTTATCGTATTTCACCTTAGATGTGATTGAGACTGTATTCTATTTTGTCACCTCCATTAGGAGTGTATATACTGTATCGGTACCTTATATTGTTAGATGATTGACATAGGACAACGTTCTACCGTCGACACTGCGGCGTAGGCTGGACGTACCCACTTCTCGTGCCCTTACTCTAGGGTGCGAGTCGTGATAACAGTAGCCCGTCGTAAGAGCGTCGGTACAGCATTTTGGTAGCCGTATCATAGTAATATCCACGGGATCGCCTTTGGACAGATACTGCTTCTTTTGGGTCCCCAGGGAGGATTCCGTAGATGGTGTAGTCTATGAAAGAAAATCTCCAGTCTTTAACTTTGACGTTAGTTTCTGTTGCATAACTATGATGAATATGCAAGGCATCTTTCACATAGAATAGCATTCGACCAGACACTGTGATCGAATGCTGAGTATTGGTAGGGACGGTCAAAGAAGCAGCAAGACTGGCTAAAGCATCTACTTCTATATTCTGTAATCGAGGCACGTGCTCGATAAAGAATCCAGCAAAAGTATAAGCCAATTTGATTGTTGCTTTGTGATATGGGATGAGGTATTCATAACGAACTTCATAACTAACTATTAGCTTAGAATTGCCGTAAGCTTCTAGATAGTCAACTTCCAGTTGTTTTGCCAGTTGAAGGCCGATCAGTAGGGCATTATATTCGGCCACATTGTTAGTGCAGGGTTCCACGAGAGAATATGAACAGTGTATAACCAGATGGTCAGGTGACACAAGCACGATGCCTACTCCGGCCACGATATTTTTTTTAGGTCCTGTTCTAGATGTACCGTCAAAGGACATTCGCCAAATGGGGATTTTCTCAGTTGCGATGTTAGACTCCAATACTTCATCCGGGATTTTATCGTAGAGTTTGGAAGATTTTGGCACCGGATGAGCTGCTAGGAAATTAGCTAACACATGGCCTTTTACTGCCTTCTGAGGGATGAACAACATATCGTATGGAGTCAACAACATCGTCCATGTAGCTAAACGAGAATTAAGAGAATCTGGTTTAGTCATGAGTATTCTGAGAGAATTGACTTTAGATATGATGTGGATAGTCTGTCCAGACACATAGTGGCGTGTCTTCTGGATAGCAAATACCAGTACGAGACATTCCTTTTCCACAGGTGTGTATCTATTCTCGGCACCCACCATCGTGCGGCTGAGGTAGTAGATTGCCTATTCATGGTCGCCTTTTTTCTTCTGAGCTAATAGGGCACCAAGGGAATGGTCTATAGCACGGACATATAAAAAGAAGGGCTTTTCCATTATTGGAGCCACCAATACTGGAGGACTTGTGAGATACTTCTTGATGTCGTCAAATGCGTGTTGACATTATTCAGTCCAGACAAAAGATACTTCTTTCTTCATGAGCTGAGTAAACAGTTGACACCTTCAAGAAAGATTTGAAATGAATCATCTGATGTAGACTAGCCTTCCTTGAAGTCCGCGTAGCTCTTTGAGATTTCTTGGGGATGCATATCGAGGATAACTTTCACTTTCTCTGGGTTAAGATGTATACCTTTTGAAGTGATAACAAAACCAAGGAAACTTACCGCTGGAGACTCCCGGAGAAGACTTGGTTGGATTTATCTTAAGTTGGTTTGCACACATTAGTTTGGACACTTCTCAAATCTTGGAGGTAGTTGCCCTTGAGACGACTTTTAACTGTGATATCGTCTTGGTAGCATTCCACTGTTTTGCGTAAATGATTGTAAAAAATTATGTTCATAGCTCGCTGGTATGGTGCCCCAGTATTTTTTAATCCGAAGGGCATCACCGTATAGCAATATACCCCCAACGGTGTTCGAAAATATGTGTGTTTCTCATCGTCGGGGAACATCTTGATCTGGTTGTAGCCTGAGAACCCATCCATGAAGGACATCCACTCCAAGCGGCAAGTATTGTCGATCATTACGTCGGTGATCGGTAGAGGGAACTCATCTTTCGGGCATACCGATTTCAAATCGTGGTAATCGATAAAGACTCAAACTTTATTATTCTTTTTCATAACTGGCATAATGTTAGCGACCCAGTCAGGGTGTTGTTCTTCGTGAATGAACCCGCTTGAAATAAGCTTCTTGACTTCACTCTCGATGGCCTCTATGATATTTGGTCAAAATCGTCGTTGCTGCTGCTTCACTAGCTTAGCTTTGGACGAGATATTTAGGCGATGTATAGTAACTTTAGGGTCCAAGCCTGGCATGTCTTCATAGCTCCATGCAAAGACATCAATATATTCTCTTATAAGCTATATAAAGATTGTCGTTCTTTGCCAGACAGACTTTCGCTGATGAAGATTGGTTTAAGAGATGATTCATCTCCTAAATTAACTTGGATGACTTCGTCTTCAGTACGTGGTTCACGTTGTTCGAAACGTAACTCCCATCTAGTATCCATCTTTTGAGCCAATTGTTCAATCTCGATCGATTGGACATTATCTATAATTTAGTTAATTGACACCATGTTGACGGACAAAGTTGGTTTGAACATGTCTCCAATGCTAGAGTCTGAATCCTAGAGACAGGAATAGAAGAATGAGAACAACGATCAGCTTCGACGTCTGATCCTTTAGGAGTTGTTAGAGGAGTAACATAACCCAAACGAACACCGTTTTGCTGATAATAGTTCTCGGGTTTGCCAGGAGGAGCAAAGTGACGTATTGGTAATCGTCGTCCCTTACGTAGTTTAGCCCCTGGTTGTTTTTTATATCATATTCCATATTTTGGATGATATTCTTGGTCTGCCAACTATATCGGTAAAGTTGCATTTTCCCAGAATTATAGTCAGCTTCAGTGTTGGTATTAGGAGAAGTAGAGTCCAGAACAAACTTTCTTTCGCCAATTATTCGACCAAAGATGATCAATTCTTCACCCTTCTTTCTAGCTGGGACGATGAAGTAGAAGATATCTTCTGGCCAGACTTTTTCCCGTAGACGAGGCATCGTGACCGGCATACAGAGATGTGGTCCTATGTCGTGTTCTAGGGCGTATATCGTATCTATCTACTCGTTTACAGATTGGTAGACATTGTAGTAATTCAAAGATAAACCTTTACTTAGAAAATATGCAAGTTCTTCTTCAGGGATAAGATCATCCACTAAAGGTATATTATTTTGAGTATTGATATACTCATTGAGGGGATCATTGTCTGGAACATGAGCCACAGACTTGGCCAAGTTCGCCACATAGGATAACTTTTCAAGATTGGGAGGACGAACTTTAGCAGGTTCTACCCGAGGTATTTTGCGGAGAGTGATGGTCAATGTTTTGACCTTATCAGGATTCTTCTTTTTAACCCAGATTGTGAGAGGCTTTGGAGTACTCTTTGGAATAGTACGTCCTTTGACTCGGATAATTAGGGGACTATCACTGGCGGATGAACTCACTTCACCTTCATCGTCAGCTTTGTGCCGTCATCCTTGGAGGGTTGAGATTGGTAAAGTACCGAATCTCCATAGTAGGCTTCAATACCCTTAAAAGGATCGACATCGGCAAACTCCATCTTCACGATGCCATCACTGTTGATGTACTTGAAGCACTGGTGTAATGCCTGTTGTTCGTACTACGTATCTGGGTATACGTTTACGTATTATTTCTGTATTGCATGATCTCTTGCTTAGCTTTTATTTATGACTTGGTTTATTTCATGGGTTGGTTCGGCTTGGTTTTGCCTTGGTTCATTATGAACCAAGGGTGAACACCTACCTACCACCACCTTTAGTATTTATTATCCATTCTCTTTTCTCTCTCCTCATTACTCTTTTTCTCCTCTATTAACTCCTGCACCTACCAGAGAGAGTGAGGTCTAGGCAAGTACAACTTTCTTCATGGGGAACTCTAATTTTATTGCTTCATTCTCTTCCTTACAGCATTTTAACACACTTTAGTACTTGACATTTTTACTTTCCATGGCTAGATTCTTGTAGATCTAAGTTTATCTTACTTTCGGAATTTCTTGGGTTTTGATCTATTTAATCTTGTTATTTCTAAGTTTTGATGGTTCCATGTGGTAGAGTATTTCATTCTGCCCTGTTTTGACCTATGGAAGTCTGGATTCTGACCTCGGATGAAGGAATTATGAAACTTGAAGCTGTGGATTTCATGGCTCTTCTCCTCGGACAAGTGAGGAAGAAGAGCAGTACTTGACCGCATGAATTCTCATGCGACAAGTTTATGGCCGCATGGCTATATTTGCCGCATAAGCCACTTTAGCCGCTTGGAACTTAGCTTTAGCCGCATGAGGCTGAGACTCTCCTCGCCGCATAGAGTTCTGCTCATAGCCAGCCGCATAAGCCCGGTTACCTCAGAGCTGCATGAGACCCATCTCTTTCTGGCCGCATAAGACTCCGTTCGACCCGACCGCATGAGTGCTTCCCGTCAGCCGCATAGGCTCGGCTTCCAGCCAGCCGCATGGGACCCCTTTTTCCGAACCGCATATGCATACATTGCTCCCAGCCGCATATGTACAGCCCCTCTCGGCCGCATGAGTACTCTCCCCTTCTGAGCCGCATAGGCATTGCTCCCCGCTGCCGCATGGTACTCCGCTAACCCTGAGCCACATTAACATAAGCACTCGCTGCCGCATAAGGCCGAACCCAGCCAGCCGCATGGGACCACTCTTCGTCAGCCGCATGTGCGCCCATCACTCCCAGCCGCATGACTCTTTCATAGCTTATATTTTATGAATATTTTAATTATTACTATTATGCCCCGGTCATGTAGCTCTCAGTATAACTTGAGTTCCTATGGCATACACCTTCACCTTTATTGTATGTCTTTACGCCCATTTTATATCCTTATGCCTTTTGTCATGAACTTGATAATCATGAATTTACTTAATATGTTTGGGAATGATAATTGAGCATGACATGATAGTAGCCCACCGTGGCGCACTCCTGACAAGGTACACTTGACATGATAACCTGACCTGATATCTTGATAAGCTGTTGCGACAGCTCCATGACATGACATGACCTGCATAAATAACCTGGACACCGTGGACGATTGTGCTTGTACAAATAATCTAGTCTTGTCTTGTATCATGTCTAGGATTGGACTCCTGAGTACCACGGTCAGGAGTACCTACTGAAATGGACTAAGGCTAATAACTAAATTAATACAGTAGTCATGAAGAGATTTCCCAACTACAGGCAATCCAGTTACCTGGGTGCGCTTGGGATTTGTAGCCTGCCGTCGAGTAGGGCACATTTCCAGCACACTGTCATGTGTTGCACCCTTCAAGCTACCTAAGGGTACATGCGTTTTCTGGACGATGTACCCACCTGAATTCAACCCCTAATTTTCGACCTGGGTAACCTGGATGGTCTGCAGGGCTTGTGGCTGTGGAATAATCTCACTGCATCTTGTTAGTAATTAGGCTTGTGACAACCCTTGTTAGTTAAAGTATCAAGCCGTAATTCTTGCTTGGCCGTGAAATGATTGGATGGAGTCTAACCAGTCTAGTCTTGTCCTGATCCTGTTCTAGGTTACTGCATGACCAGAATGCTTATATTTATTTTACCGATAAATGGTAAGAATTCCAAGTTCTGCTCAGAGGAAGGGTTACAACCCCGGTCCTTGTTTGGTTTACGGGTTGTAACCTGGTTATCTGAATAGTTCTATGGTTATCTCGTCGTATATCATCCTGATGTATTTTCTTTATTTTCAGATCTTAATTTATTTATATCCTTGTGCTGATTGCTGATTTTAGTTCCTAAGTGAAGCATCCTTTGTGGCACTTGCTCTTTCTGGGGTCCGACTCAGCTGGTTTTGTATGGCCAGATTTCGGAGCAGCTCCAGAGGATCTACCGACCTTCCAGCCAGATAGGTGGCCACTAGACGAAACCCTGGCAACGAGTGGGTTTATTCTTGATCTCCTACTCTATTGTAAAAATATTTTTTGAGGCATTTAGCCGACGAGCACCTGTTTAGCTCGGTTGTAATTCACTTACTGTCTGCCTACGGACTGTAACATGATTGACAGATCCTAGGGTTGATCATGTATGACTAAACTCTTGCTAGTCCTGAAATTTTGTAACGAATAGCTTCATGATCAGCTGAATATGTAATGTTTGGGACGCCTTACTATTGTATATTTAATGATCATACATCTTGTAACTTTTACTTACTTGCGTGTGATTGAGATAATAGGCTTGTTTATGACCTTAAGAGACTGCTGGCTTGTAGTTAAACCATCATGTATCTAGACAGCCGTGACCGTATTGCGAGATGGATTCTATTTCATATACGTAGCTGGCTATGTCTGCCCCTGCACTCCAGTATTCTGGTTCTGGGGCGTGACATGGTTTAAGTGGTGGCCCATGCAGGTCTTGTAAATCAAGATATGTGAGGGTTTACCGGATAGATGTCTAAATCAATATTCGCCCTTGATCTCTGCCTGTATCATCTAAATCCCTGGATTCTTGTCCTGATCAAATGCTTGTATCGTTGATCTATCCTGGTCCTTCCTTATTGTTTCCCATGTCATCTTCTTCAGCGACACCGTTCCTGGACCTGCCGGTCAGCAAGGACGGAGCACCTCCCGTAGACCAACCGTAACCTGGAGATCAAGCCCAGCACTCCGGAGTAGCCTCCAGAGTCGTGCCTTCTGGCGGAGAGCCACCAGTCCAGGAAGTCCAACCTCCAGAACCTGATGACGGTACTTTGGTAGGACTCGTCAGGACCTTGATAGCTTCCCAAGATCGTCGAGGAGATGCCTTGTAGCAGGCAGTGACGGATGCTTTGACCAGGGGCAGTCATCATGGTAACAACGCGGCCAACAGCTTCAAGCGCTTGAACCCTCCATTCTTCGACGGTAGTGAAGATGCGATCGCCGCAGATGCTTGGCTTCAGGATACAGAGGTGATTCTAGAAGCAGCCAGGGCTCCAGAGAATGAGAAGATAGCCGTAGTGCGCTTGCAGTTGTTAGATCTTGCCCGCAGCTGGTGGGCGGCACATGTCATTGGATTAGCAGTACCCTTTGCTTGGGCGATGTTCAGAGAGAGATTCCAGACCAAGTATTTTGATGCCGTGGCTCGGTATGATCTACATACCAGGTTCACCAATTTGAAGCAAGGAGGGAGGACGGTCGACGGATATACGGCCGATTTTCGAGACTCAGCCAGTTTGCTCCCACCTTGGTGGCAACCGAGTATGATAGAGCCCAGCGGTTCCAATATGGGCTCCACCTCAAGATTTTGTTTGCAGTGGAACAGTTTGAGCATCAGGACTTTTGATGCAGTCTTGAGAGCAGCTAGGAGGCATGAGTATACCCCCCAGAGGATTGTGGATAGGTCCGGAGGTCGGAAGAGATCCCACAGTCAGATGAATCAGTCTTCAGCACCAGCCCCGGTAGCCAGGGCTTTGACTATTAGAGCTTCGAGGCGGGCGGCCTCAGTGAAGTCGGTCCAGCATTCAATCCCGACGTACCTTCAGTAGCAGCAGCAGAAGCAGAAGCAGTCTTTCACAGTCGGTTGTTCTCATTGTGGGAAGCCAGGCTATGTGGTAGCAGAGTGTCACAGGGCACAGGGATTGTGTCTGGCTTGTGGAGCAGCAGACCAAAGGGTTGGATCCTGCCCGAATAGGGGTGGTTCATCATCGTCCAATCTTTCTAGCTCCTCGGTGAGAGGACTAGCACCGGTCCATCAGCAGCAGCAGCAGTACCTATTGCCGAGGCCCTTGCCGTCTCAGGCCCAAGTATTCCAGCAGCAGAACCCCCAGCAGTATGCACAAGCCCAAGCCCAGAGTTAGAGCAGGCAGCGAGGATTTCAGCAGAGGGGACCAACACCCCGAAGGCATGGTCAGGCTATGGTGATGACCGTGGAAGAAGGATTGGCACCAGGAGAGGTAGTGGCAGGTATTATTCTCGTCTACTCCCTTCCAGCTTCAGCTTTATTTGATTCTGGTGCATCGTATTCTTTTATGTCTGCACGATTCGCGACACGGATAGGATTGGAGCCCGAGTCATTATCAGTAAGGCTCAATATACTTACTGGTAACGGACTTGTGGGAGTCGATAGAGTGTTTTCCTCGTGTCGGATCGTAGTTAGCGTTAAGGAATTTCCCGCTAGATTGATAGAATTCCCGATAGCTGATTATGATGTGGTCTTAGGGATGGATTGGTTGAGGAACCAGTATGCTAGAATAGACTGCCATATTGGTAGGGTTGTTTTTAGCATTCCAGGCGAGCCAGAGTTTTCTTTCTCCCGAGGCAAAGTTGAGCCTTCTCCTCCAGTATTGCGGATGGCAGTAGCAGCAGTACAGTTGCCCCGGATAGTGAAAGAGTTTCCAGATATTTTCCCAAAAGAGCTTCCAGGTATGTCGCCAGAACGGGAGATCGAGTTCACCATAGACTTGATTCCTAGGACGGCCCCAGCATCAGAGAGAGTCTACAGGATGGCGCCGTCAGAATTGGAGATCTTATACAAGATGATTGAGGAACTCAGAACCAAGGGATTCATTCGTGCTAGTGGATCGCCTTGGGGAGCCCCGATGCTTCTTGTGAAAAAGAAGGATGGTACGTCCAGGTTATGTATTGACTATCGTACCTTGAACTCGGTGACAATCAAGAACAAATACCCTCTCCCAAGGATAGATGACTTGTTTGATCAACTCAAGGGGGCATCAGTATTCTCGAAGATTGATTTGCGGTCAGGATATCATCAGATCAGAGTCAGAGAGCAAGACATCCCGAAGACAGCTTTTAGGCCGAGATATGGGCATTGGGAGTTCCTGGTTTTGCCATTTGGAGCAACCAATGCGCCGACAGTATTCATGGACCTCATGAATAGCATCTTCATGTCTTACTTGGATCAGTTTGTGATCGTGTTCTTGGAAGACATCCTGGTCTAAGGAAGAGTGAAGCGGAGATTGAGCAGTATCTCAGAGTTATCCTCCAGATTCTCAGGGAGCACCAGTTATATGACAAGTTAGTAAATACGAGTTCTGGCTCGATCGCATTTCGTACTTGGGTCACATTATTACCAGAGAAGGAGTAGAAGTGGACCCCCAAAAGATTGTGGCTATTGAGTCGTGGCCGGTGCCCAACACAGTTGTAAAGTTTTACAGTTTTCTTGGATTGGCCGGCTACTACCGGCAATTTGTTTCAGATTTTGCTCGGATTTCAGTGCCATTGACCCAGTTGACCCGTAAGGATGCACAGTTTGCTTGGACAGAAGAGTGTCAGAGTTCTTTTGAACAGTTGAAGCGAGGCCTGATAACGGCACCCATTCTCACGCTTCCAGATGGAACCGGGGGATTCTCGGTGTATTGTGATGCTTCGAGCAGAGGATTAGGATGTGTTCTGATGCAGCATGAGAAGGTAATAGCTTATGCGTCACGACAACTTCGTGATCATGAGAAGAATTACCCAATCCATGACTTGGAGCTGGCAGCAGTAGTGTTTGCACTTAAGTTGTGGAGGCACTACTTGTACGGAGATAGGGTGGAGATTTTCACCGACCACAAGAGCCTGAAGTATGTTTTCACTTAGAAGGATCTTAACATGCGTCAGAGGAGATAGCTGGAGCTGCTTATGGATTATGATGTCAACTTGCAGTATCATCCTGGGAAGGCCAACGTTGTTGCAGATGCTTTGAGCAGGAGAGCCGGAGTTTATTTCCTAACAGCGCAGCCAGAACTGTTAGCCGACCTTCAGAAGATGGATATAGAAGTTGTTCTCCCTTCCAGTGTGGCATTAATGGCCAGTATGCAAGTTCGGTCCACTATAGTTGAGAGGATCCGAATGGCGCAGTCAACAGATTCTAAGCTTCAGCGACTCAGGACAGAGTGTAAAGCAGGATGAAAACCAGAGTTGTACATTCATGCGGATGGTACACTTCGACATGGTAAGCGTCTTTCTGTACCCAGTGGAGATATCAGACAGGAGATCATGTTAGAAGCTCACAGTTCGCAGTATTCCATTCGTCCGGGCGGTACGAAGATCTACCGTGATATCTGACAGCATTTCTGGTGGAATGGCATGAAGCGGGAGATAGCTCGGTTTGTCTCTCGGTGTTTGGTTTGCCAACAAGTTAATGCTGAACATCAGAGACCCGCTGGACTTCTTCAGCCCTTGCCGATTCCAGAATGGGTGTTGGAGCATGTGATCATGGATTTCGTGACTGGATTGCCTAGATCTCCAACTGGTCGAGATGCTATTTGGGTTATAGTTGACCGACTCACGAAGGTAGCTCACTTTCTTCCGTTCAGTAGTTGGTCAGTCGACAGCTCAGTTAGCAGAGATGTACCTCAGGCAGATTGTCAGATTGTACGGTGTGCCAGTCAGTATCACCTCGGACCGAGATTCAAGATTTATGTCGCACTTTTGGCGTAGCTTGCAAGAGAGTTTGGGGACTCATCTCCAGTTCAGTTCAGCATATCACCCGCAGACAGATGGCCAGTCGGAGCACACGATCCAGACTCTTGAAGATATGTTGCGATCTTGCACACTTGACTTCGGTGGTTCGTGGGAAGATCACCTGCACCTGGTGGAGTTCTCGTACAATAATAGTTTCCAAGCTAGTATCCAAATGGCACCGTTCGAGGCACTGTATGGTAGGAAGTGCCGATCCCGCTAGCCTGGGATGATGTTGGAGAGAGGCAGATGCTCGGTCCAGAAATAATTGCTCAGACAGTTGAGGTGGTCAGAAAAGTCAGGAATCATCTTCGAGTTGTCCAAGATCGCCAGCATCATTGGGCCGATTCTTTTCGGCGTCCTCTCGGCAATCATGTATTCCTGAGGATTTTGCCTAACCGTGGCGTCATTCATTTCGGCGTACGGGAAAAGCTTAGTCCTAGGTATATAGGACCGTTCGACATTCTAGAGCGAGTAGGAGATGTATCCTATCGTCTCGCTCTTCCGCCGTTACTAAGCGAGGTGCATGACGTGTTCAATGTATCACAATTACGATGGTATATCCCGGACCCGAGCCACATCCTGGATCATTCGGAATTGGTTGTTGGTACCAACCTTTCGTATGAGGAGAGGCCCGTGTCTATATTGGACCGGAGAGAGAAGATACTCAAGAACAAGACTATCAAGTTAGTCCTGAGTTGCTTGGGGTCATCACTCTTTAAGGGAGTCAACGTGGGAGCGTGAGGATGACATCCGATCGCGATATCCCGACTTGCTTGACTCGTGAGGTATAATGTCCTCCTTATGCCTCATGCCTTCGATTCCTTGCTTGAATGAGTGATTGCCTGCCTAGTTATAGCTTGCTTGTGATTAATATAGCTTGTCCTTGTCTCTCTATCCTCTTAATTAAATTTCGAGGATGGAATTCTTTTAAGGTTGGTAGAGTTGTAAATGCCTGTTGTTCGTACTACGTATATGGATATACGTGTACGTATTATTTCTGTATTGCTATGATCTCTTTCTTAGCTTTTATTTATGACTTGGTTTATTTCATGGGTTGGTTCGGCTTGGTTTTGCCATGGTTCATTATGAACCAAGGGTGAACCCCTACTTACTACCACCTTTAGTATTTATCATACATTCTCTTTTCTTTCTCCTCATTACTCTTCTTCTCCTCTATTGACTCCTGCACCTACCAGAGAGAGTGAGGTCTAGACAAGTGCAACTTGCTTCATGGGGAAACTCTAATTTTATTGCTTCATTCTCTTCCTTACAGCATTTTAACACACTTTAGTACTTGACATTTTTTACTTTCATGGCTAGATTCTTGTAGATCTAAGTTTATCTTAATTTCGAATTTATTGGGGTTTGATCTATTATTTCTAAGTTTTGATGGTTCCATGTGGTAGAGTATTTCATTCTGCCCTGTTTTGACCTATGAAAGTTTGGATTCTGACCTCGGATGAAGGAATTGTGAAACTTGAAGCTGTAGATTTCATGGCTCTTCTCCTCGAACAAGTGAGAAAGAAGAGCAGTACTTGACCGCATGAATTCTCATGCGGCAAGTTTCTGGCCGTATGGCTATATTTGCCGCATAAGCTACTTTAGCCGCTTGGAACTTAGCTTTAGCCGCATGAGGCTGAGACTCTCCCAGCCGCATAGAGTTCTGCTCATAGCCAGCCGCATACGCCCGGTTACCTCGGAGCCGCATGCGACCCATCTCTTTCTGGCCGCATAAGACTCCGTTCGACCCGGCCGCATGAGTGCTTTCTGCCAGCCGCATAGGCTCGACTTCCAGCCAACCGTATGGGGCCCCTTTTTTCGAACCGCATACACATCCATTACTCCCAGCCGCATATGTACAGCCCCTCTCGGCCGCATGAGTACTCTTCCCTTCTGAGCCGCATAGGCATTGCTCTCCGCTGCCGCATGGGACTTCGCTCACCCTGAGCCGCATTAACTTAAGCACTCGCTGCCGCATAAGGTCGAACACAGCCAGCCGTATGGGACCACTCTTCGTCAGCCGCATGTGCGCCCAACACTCCCAGCTGTATGACTCTTTCATAGCTTGTATTTTATGAATATTTTAATTATTACTATTATGCCCCGGCCATGTAGCTCTCAGTATAACATGAGTTCCTATGGCATACACCTTCAACTTTATTATGTCTTTACGCCTTTTGTCATGAACTTGATAATCATGAATTTACTTAATATGTTTGGGAATGATAATTGAGCATGACATGATAGTGGCCCGCCGTGGCGTATTCCTGACAAGGTACACTTGACATGATAACCTGACCTGATATCTTGATAAGTTGTTGTGACGGCTCCATGATATGACATAACCTGTATAAATAACCTAGACACCGTAGGCGATTGTGCTTGTACAAATAATCCAGTCTTGTCTTGCATCATGTCTAGGATGGGGCTCCTGAGTACCACGGTCAGGAGTACCTACTGAAATGGACAAAGGCTAATAACTAGATTAATACAGTAGTCATGAAGGAATTTTCCAGCTACAGGCAATCCCATTACCTGGGCACGCTTGGGATCTGTAGCCTGTCGTCGAGTAGGGTACATTTCCAGCACACTGTCATGTGTTGCACCCTTCAAGCTACCTAAGGGTACATGCGTTTCTTGGACGATGTACCCACCTGAATTCAACCCCTAATTTTCGACCTGGGTAACCTGGATGGTCTGCAGGGCTTGTGGCTGTGGAATAATCTCACTGCATCTTGTTAGTAATTAGGCTTGTGACAACCCTAGTTAGTTAAAGTATCAAGCCATAATTCTTGCTTGGCCGTGAAATGATTGGATGGAGTCTAACCAGTCTAGTCTTGTCCTGATCCTGTTCCAGGTTACTGCATGACCAGAATGCTTATATTTATTTTACCGATAAATGGTGAGAATTCCAAGTTCTGTTCAGACGAAGGGTTACAACCCCGGTCCTTATTTGGTTTACGGGTTGTAACCTGGTTATCTGAATAGTTCTATGGTTATCTGGTCGTATATTATCCTGATGTATTTTCTTTATTTACTAGTGCATAATTTATTTATATCCTTGTGCTGATTGCTGGTTATAGTTCATAAGTGAAGCCTCCTTTGTAGCACTTGCTCTTTTTGAGGTCCGACCCAGCTGGTTTTGTATGGCCAGATTTTGGAGCAGCTCCAGAGGATCTACCGACCTTCCAGCCAGATGGTGGCCACTAGACGGAACCCTGGCAACGAGTGGGTTTATTCTTGATCTTCCACTCGATTGTAAAAATATTCTTTTGAGGCCTTTCGACGACGAACACCTGTTTAGCTCGGTTGCAATTTACTTACTGTCTGCCTACGGGCTGTAACATGATTGACAGATCCTAGGGTTGATCATGTGTGACTAAACTCTTGCTAGTCCTGACATTTTGTAACGACTAGCTTCATGTTCAGCTGAATATGTAATGTTTGGGACGCCTTACTATTGTATATTTAATGATCATACATCTTGTAACTTTTACTTACTTGCGTGTGATTGAGACAATAGGCTTTGTTCATGACCTTAAGAGGGTGCTGGCTTGTAGTTAAACCCTCATGTATCTAGACAGGCGTGACCGTATAGCGAGATGGATTCTATTTCATATACGTAGCTGGCTATGTCTGCCCCCGCTCTCCAGTATTCTGGTTCTGGGGTGTGACAACTGGTGAAGGGTAGAAAGAACGATCATGTTCTCATGTATCCATAGACGTCCTAACAAGACGTTGTAGGATACGTTGGCGTTGATTACATAGCAAGAAACCTCCGTTCGGAGATCACCAATCTGGCACTTGAGACAGATCTTGCCCAACGGGTGGCTTCTCCCAGCATTAAAAGCCATGATAGTTGTATTGGTTGCAGATAGCTTGTGCAGGGAGATCCCTAGAATTTCGAGTAAGCTTCTAGGAATGATGTTGAGGAAGGAACCTGGATTGATATGCATCCGATCCACCTTAATCGCCCCGATATACCCTGTATAGTAAATAGGTCTATCATGACGATTGTTTTTGAGTAGCATATCATGTAAAAAGGTAATGTTGGGCACCACTTTTATAGTGTTGTGATAGTGAGGACAGGAGACGGGAACTTAAGCGCAGGGATTTGACTTCAGCAAGATAAGAGTCGGCATGTAGTAATGCCTCACATAAATCCTTCCGCATCTCTTTGAAGAGTCACAATAGATCGAACAAAGACAACCTTGCAGGTGTATTGGCCAGCTGTGCCAGTATATCAAAGTTGTAAGGTCGATCAATGCCTTCGGAAGTTGGTGCCTTCAGAGACTTGTCAAATTGTGTCTCCTTTTGCTTAGCTTTGTCGGTAGTTGAGGGCTTAGATGGACCAGCTTCTGAACTTATGGGGGCAACAGGAGCTTGAGAAGGTACTGCATCTTCTTGTACGGGGTCATAAGTCCATAGGTAAGCCTTTCCAGATCATGTCTCGCCAGATAGAACTTCATAAATGGAAGAAGACACCATATAGCATAATTTGTATTTCTTGTCCCTCTTTACTTTTTAAGATACCACCCCCTGCGTCATTTCATAGACAAGGTCTGGATGGACCCACATGATCTGACCATCTTCGGTCGTGAGTGGCACGAAGGTTGAGTTGTGAGCTGGCGGCAGATTGACGACTTCCATTATTGCCTTAGGGATTGGGACTACGCCGTCTGGGACTTCTATGGGAGGAAAGTCACCAAATTGAAGAGAAATCATGTTAGAAGATACGACGTTGTCTTCAGCTTTGAGGTTGATCACTTGGCTGTCGATAAGCTGTTGTATCTTCTTTTTCAAGATGATGCAATCCTTGGTAGAGTGGTGCACGTACTGATGATAAAGACAGTACTTAGGATCGTTGAGTTGGTTCACCTCCGCAGGACGTCGTGGTGGAGGCAATGTCAGTTTATTACCCTTCATCATGTATGAAAAATAGTAATAATATCATCTTTGTCAAAGGAGAAAGTCTCCTTAGGTTTCTTAGGAGCACCCTGAGAATTGGAAGCTCCCTTGGAAGTGTCGACCTTCAAGACTTCTTTTCCTTTACCCCCACGAACAGGGATAGTTTGAGGGTCTTGCCTTTGTCTTCAGATTTGGGTGTCTTTAACCCCAGTAATTCCAGATTAGGGACGTCATTTTCAGCAGCATCAGCAGCTCCAATGAAAGCAGGCTATGTATCATACTTATATATACCCCGACAGAACTTTACTATAGGAAAGAAGTTATGTCGACAAGTATCCATAAGTTTTGAGTCTAGTATACCGAAGGGCATCTTCAATGCTGGTCGCCTGAATCGTTCGATGAAAGCAATAAAAAACTCAGTCCTCCTTTACTTGGTCTCGATGAGGGTGGACATACTAACATACATGCCACTCTCATAAAACCTGTTGAGGAATAATGTCATCAAATCTTTAAAGAAATTAATACAACCGTCAGCAGACTGCAAAACCATTCAAAATCTACACCCTACAAGGTGCTAATAAATAGTTTTGACAAGAACATATTGTCCCTGGGTAAGTGTAGAGTCTGCGTGTTGAAGTATGTCATGTGTTGGCGAGGAGAAGTCATCCCGTAAAATACATTTAGCGTCAGAGGCTTGTAGTTAGGAGGACAAGTAGCATTCTTCCATTCAGGAGGATAAGGTTGAGATATTCCCAACTTCTGAAGCTCGTCTATGTGTGAGATGGTATCGAGACGGACAACAAGAGAATCAATTGCCTCCTACTGATTGAGCAGATGTTGAGAAACGACTATTGTATGGTTGTCAGGCATCGTTGGTGAAGGACCACCCCCAGTATTTACAACATTTGGAGGAGGCGCAACGGAATGATACTCCTTCTGTAGTGAAGGAGGGTTTTTGCTATAAGCCAGACTAACGTATGCTGAGACATTTGGTTGAGGTGGAGGAATAGCCCCAGCAGTTTGGACTGCCATGATATTGGTAAGCATGTCAATGATCTTGGCAAATGATGTTTTAAAACTCTCTAGCCGCTTGTTGGCCTGATCACTGGATTCTTCAAGTCTCTCTCCATCCGCCATATATGTAAATAACATGCGTGGATGAATAGAGGAGACAGTACAACTGGTGCTGATACTGTCTATCTCTGAGTTGAAAAGTCCCTTATTTTCATGTAGGGGAGTTAGATAGTCACAGTCAGACTCGAAGAGATCATCATCATCTGGAAGGCTACCCCTGGTGTGAAGGTCATCTGGTTTAGATTCTGAGGGAATACTAAACCCAGCTGAAGGATCATCACCTCCATCTTGGGAGTCCACGTCATCTATACAAAATCTTGTCCTTGACCGAGTACCCATATAGACTCCTTCAGATGTAACAGCTTGCTAGCTATCTGTTGGTAGGCTTCTTCTTCTTCTGTTCGCAGAACTGAAAGAAAAAGTTGGGTTCTTGGTCCACCTTCTTTGATTGGGGCTCCCGTAAGGAGGACCCCATGAAGCCATGTTGAATGAAACACATAGCAGCTTTTTATCATCATAGCGATGCGGTCATCGAAACATGGACTGCCTTTGAGGCACTCTCGTTGCCTTGGAGCAGCAACAGTTGATGACAATACTGGTGCACGGATGTATGCCATAAATTGTCGTATCCTTCCTCGCTTTATGATTATGATTTATCCTATTGCGTAAATCAGCGGAAGGAAGTTTTACCTTAAAACCTATGTCACATGCATTGCCGAGCTTTGTAGATGGGTTTGTAAGGGGAGTTGGCGAGTCCGGATTTAGTTTACGTGCAAGGACAACCCCTACACCTAAGTTCCATAATGACCTTGAAGACAGCCCAGTGCTGTAAGCGGTGGGGTCTGTCTTTTTTCTGTTGGTGCATAGCCTTGGGCGCATGCTTCCCTGAAGTCCTGGCAGCATGCCTGGCCCTCCTGGATGTGGGCGCATAGAATGGGTCATCAGAGCCTGGGCGTAGAGCCTTGGGCGCATGGCCTTGGGTGCATAGACTATCGAAGACAGAAGTCCTCTAGTTAGAGTTATGCGCCCATATATTGCCTTGGGCGCATGACTCTGTGCGCATACTTTGGAAAGCAGCGCTGTTTTCTCCCAGTTTCACCTTCTTCGTTTGTGAGCCTCGCTGGGATTGTCTAGAGCGTTGAACACTTTGATTCTTGGCATCGTAGTATTTTCTTTTGCCAAGTTTCGAATGATAAACACTCTGTTGTCAGTTGCACAAGATGGAAGTCGCTGGGCTAGTAGAGCCTGGAGCGGTATGCACCTTCTTCGGGTCAAGAGCCTATGTGGCGGAGCTATGTGTCCACAAAGGAGCTCCATACGCCCACATGGAAGGCCTTTGCGCCAACGTGACAGAGTTCTTCGTTGCATGTCTTCTACGACACTGGCAAGATATGCACCATGAGCCTTTGGAAGCCAAGTCTTGCGAGACTTGTTTGGCTTTGCTGATTTTGAGGGAGTAGATACGTCCCTCGAGAGCATCTCTTTGAACGCCTGCTGATCGAACATCATGATCAACATCTTTTGAGTGCTCCCCACTTTATTGGTATCGGATTGCGTCACCACCTTCTCGTCAGACGAAAAGGTAGTCCCCAGCATAGTCGCCATTTTTCTGGACACACACAAAAAAAATGTTGTCTTTTTTATTGGCACAAGGCACCATAAATCGAGTATGCCTGAGAGATCCTACGCTGAGGATCCCCGAGTACAAAAAGAATTCTGGGGAATGGTACGATGGAGATTGAGCGGCAGTTATTCCTTTACTCCGTTGACACTCTGATTACAAAAGTGGAAGAAAACCTAAGAAAATTGCTAACTCTTGGCTCACTGGCAAGAAGGGCAGCAATTTGGCTCTCGAAATGCTCTCCGTTCTGTCTGTCTTTGTAGAGGGGGATGCCCTCTATTTATTAGTCATTTTGGTACTGAAAATGACTGTTATGTGCCCACATGTGGAAAATATACTGATTTCACTGTGGGCGCATAACACTCCTTTGGGCGCATAGGGTGTAGGCGCATGGATACTGAATGATTGTGGGTAGATCATGGGGTTGACGTAGAGTTGACGAGGCCGCATGCTTCGGTGCACGATTGCTCGTAGAGACTGACGTGGTCGCATGCTTTGGTACACAATTGATCCTGGAGTTTGACTGAGTAGTAGGAATCTGCTATCTTGGGCATATAGAGCAGGAGTGAGTTTATGAGCCCACACTTGGGTGCATGTTTGATCTGCATGAAAAAAATGTGGGCACATAGACCCTCATTGATCATGTGGGCGTATAGCTCCTCATGTGGGCGCATAGTTCCCTTTTGGTTGTGTGGGCGTATAGCTTCTTTTGTCTTCTTCATGTGGGATACATAATCTTGTATTTTTCATGCTTCCACAAATGCTTTAAATATGTCGATGACGACGTAGAAGTCCGAAAGGAAGTGGCTGACCTTAATCCATTCGAGGCTTCGAGGCATATTTTACGGACTCCAGAATGTACAAAAAAGAGTTCATGAAAGTCGTACTGACCATGGACACTGAAGAGGATCAGAAGGACAATCCATATGATATCCTGGTGATTCCGGTCAAAGAACGTACTTCTCGTCGTTAGTCTTCTCAGACGCTAACCATCAGTCTTTCATCTTCTGTCAAACATCTACTTACAGAAAAGATGAAGCATGGGGAGCTCACCTCTTCTGAGCCTCTAGTTATTGACCTTTGACGTAACAAGACTTCTTTTTCTCCTTCTCCTCCTCTTGTTATCAATCTTAGCAAGCCATTGGCTAAAATCAAAAGACCTGTTGTAAATGATGATGTAATTATCAATAAAGTAGCATCTCCTTTGTAGTATACTGATGTCAATTACTATACTCGATGTTATCTAGAAATCCTAGATAACTTTGAACCACTTACATTAGGAGCATTACAACCTCTTCAAGACGAAGTATCACTGGACTCAGTGCAAGATTCATTCTTTCTGGTTCCCTTTCGAAAATGGATGAACATCATATTCTCTTTAGCAAAGGATTAAATCAAAAGCATATATCTGATAGTGATGCTGAAAACGACGATAATGGGAAACTTCAATTACGTCATTACAATCAATAGTCGAAGAACATCATCCAAAAGTTGGCTACAACTTCAAAACATGCCTCAACGGTGGTAGGGGAAGGCGAACACCTATTCGTATACCTGCTCCAAAAGGAAAGTCGATACAATATTACAACAAAATAAAGCATGGTTTTGGCTACACCTTGCCGATCACGACCCCAGACGCTTCTGAGTCTGACAAAGAAGAGCGATCTAACTCTTCTGATTCTGCTTCATGGGATTCGGACACCAGCATAGGGCGTGTCCATCGAGTGACTCTATCTTCCAATATGGTGACCACCGAGTTCTCGGAAGACGACGACGATCTTGTTGAAGCGCCTGAATCTGATCCTTGGGCACAAAGGATGGATACTCAATGGGAACTTTGCTTCGAGCAACGCGAACCACCTACTGAAGATTAATTAGTCCAGGTCGATGTCGAAGACGAAGCTTCTCCAAGGCCAATCTTTATCAACAAAAGTCTTCCTGAAGTAGATAAACAAGAACCGATTTAGCTTATTACGGAATACATTGACGTATTCACCTAGAGCTATGAAGATATGCCAGGATTAGATCCTCAGATCGCTACTCAGAAGCTCAATATCTTTCCAAATGCAAGGCCAGTCAAACAACAACAACGTCAATTCTGACCTGACATGATGGATGCTATAGAAGCCGAAGTCAAGAAGCTAATTGCCCGTGGCTTTGTCAGAGAAGAATAATATCCCGTATGGGTGGCTAATGTCATCCCAGTTATGAAGAAAGCAGAAAAAGTCCGAGTCTGCATCGACTTTAGAGACCTCAATGAAGCTTGTCCCAAGGATGATTTTCCTCTTCCGATCATTGATGTCATGATCGACAATACTTGCGAGTTCGAACGGATGTCATTTATGGACGGATTCTTCGGATATAATCAAATTAGGATGAACCCTGAAGATGAAAAACATACATCTTTCTGTACTCCTCTAGGATTCTACTGCCACACAGTCATGCTATTTGGTCTCAAGAACGCTGGTGCAACCTATCAGCTGGCCATGACCACCATTTTTTATGAACATTTATGAAAGACAGTAAATGTTATATCGATGATATTGCTGTCAAAATTCGTCTAAATGAAGACCACATCCAAGACATAAGAACTATCTTCGATCTACTGTGCCAACATCAACTCAAGATGAATCCCACCAAGTCATTCCTGGGAGTCTCTAGAGGTAAATTCCTCGGATTTTTTATTACCTCTAACGGTAAGGGTATACACGATGACCCCGAGAAAGTCAAAGCCATTCAAGAGATGCATCCTCCTTGCAACCTAAAAGAGCTACAAGGATTCCAGGGACAGCTTGCATACATCAGAAGATTCCTCTCAAATCTCTCTGAACGCTGCAGACCTTTCACTCAATTAATGAAGAAAGGTGTGTCTTTCATTTTGACCGAAGAATGCCAGTAAGCATTCAAAGACATATAGCGGTACTTGATGAACCCTCCAGTCCTAGTGCCTCCACTAAAAGAATACCCTTCCTGATGTATGTCCGAGCAATGGATCATTCGCTGGGTGCCTTACTGGCCCAAAAGAACAAAGGAAGGTCAATAGCAAGCTATCCCTTATCTCAGTCGCACGATGATCGGTATTGAATATTGATATAGCCCAGTGGAAAAAGAACGTTTAGTCCTGATGTTTGCTATCTAGAAAATATGATATTATATCATGGGCCCAACCATTCATGTCATTTCTAGAGTCAATCCTCTCCGAGTCTCGATGAAGTGGCCCAGTACACTCCAGACTCACTTTGTGGGCCATATTACTAGCATGGTATATGGTCTATGTCACATAAAAGTCTGTTAAGGGTCAAGCACTAGCTGACTTCCTAGCTGCTCATCCGATCCCCGAGACATCTAAACCTATGACGAAATTTCTAATGAAACTGTGGAATCCAACATGATTTTATAGAGAATCCTTGCTTGGCGTCTATTCTATGATGGTGCTTCCAAGATCGGACCTAAAGTCACTATTGTCGCTGGAGTTGGAATCGTTATGGTATCTCCAGATGGACTGGCAATTCAGAGAGCTTATTATTTTGATGAGCCATGCTCTAACAATGTCGTTGAATACAATGCTCTACTCATCGGTCTCCAATTAGCTAAACAGTTGGATATCAAATACCTTGAAGTATATGGAGACTCTAAACTGATCGTCAATCAGGTCAGAGGCACGTATGAAGTTCGACATCAAGATCTCATTCCATACCATGAAAGCAGCAGTCAGATTGGCTACATCATTCAAAGGCTTCTTCATTGAACATGTACGTCGAACATGCAATACAGAAGCTGATGGCTTGCTAATCTAGCAGCAGTATTAGTGATTCCTGGGAAATATAACAAATGATCCTCATCACTAACAGGGAATTATTCTGTATCAAGAATAATTTGCATCTTGAATTTGGCAATTCAGTCAAAATTTGTACTACAAGTGAAGACTGGAGGGCTCCTTTCATCGACTTTGTGGTACATGATATCTTACCGGAAGATCCCAAAGAAGCAACGATAATTTGTCGTTGATCGCTCTGTTTCTTCTACAATCACACTTCTAAAACACCCTATCGGTGATCATATGACGATATGCTTTTATGCTATCTTAGTGGAAGATGAAGTAAAGCAGACACTACATGAAGCTCACGATGGTGTCTGTGGTGCACATCAGCCTGATCCTAATCTACAAGATCGGATCCGACGTATGGGATACTATTGGCCAACCATGGTGTCAATTGCCATCGAATATTCAAGGAAATATCGGGTATGTTAAATCCATACAGATTTTATTAATCAACCTTCAGAATTTCTGTATCTAACTACAGCATCATAGCCTTTTAAAGCTTGGGTATGGATGTCACTGGTCCTATTAATCCTGCTTCATCTAGAGGATATCAGTTTATCCTAGCTATAACCGATTACTTCTTAAAATGGGCCGAAGCCACACCTCTAGCCGAAGTCAAGACAAGCAGTGTCATCAACTTCATTAAACATCATGTGATCTATAGATTCGACGTTCCTCAGTGAATCATCCATGATAATGGATCGCAGTTCATCAGTCAGAAATTTACTCAGATTTTTTGATGACAAGCGAATCAACAACGTTGCTTCTACAGCCTACAATCCAGTAGCTAATGGTTTGGCGGAAGCTTTCAACAAAATAATCATCAAACTTCTCAAGAAGTTTGTTTCCACCAATAAACAAAATTGGAGCAAAAAGCTTGGATAATGTCTATGGGCCTACCGTACTACCATACTACTACCGACTGGCTGTACACCTTTCTCTTTGGTGTATAGATGTGAAGCTGTCCTACCGTTAAAAATTTAGATCCCATCACTGCGAATAACTATTACCAGTGAACTCACAATAGAAAATAATGATCGTCTTTGACTTTAGAAGCTTGAAGCACTTGACGAGAAACAGCTACTAGCTCAACAACATATCGAGCTATATCAAGCCCGTATCTCAAAAGCCCTCAACTGTAAATTCAAAGTACGAGCATTTTAAAAGGGCGAATTAGTCCTTACTGTCAGACGTCCTATGACTATGACACACATGAGCAAAGGCAAGTTTGAACTAAAGTGGGAAGGTCCTTATGTTATAAGCAAAGTTTTCTCTAATGGGGCTTATCAACTATCTAGGATGGATGGCCGAATCGCTAAGATGCTTATCAACGACAAATTCTTAAAGAAGTACCATGTTTGAAAGTGTGTACTATATTTTCTAACAAATATTGTACATACTTCAAATCATTGTATCCCTAGTGGAGTCTATCCAAATCATACCATCATTGACAACATCTACTACATCATTTGTAAAAGTTATCTTTTGAAATCCAGTTATTTTAAAGATATCATATCCTTGAGTCTCAGTTGACCCAAGGATAATCAATAGATATACGAATTCACGTCCACATTACCTCTGAATTATATTATCTACATTAACTACTCGTCACGTCCATATTACCTCTAATGATGTCATCTTCAAAATGACAATATTACAGGTTATATTTTGTCATGTCCATATTACCTCTGAACAAATTTAATAAGTATTGTTATTTTCAAGAGATATGTCATGTCTAGTACCTCTGTGTTTGCCATAAAATATAAAAGAACAGAACAATTATCGGAGGACCGGACTTTTACTTCACGTAACAAACTCGCTTGTAGAAAGAAAGCCTAGGGACAAAAACCTAGGTACAACAGTCTAAGTACAATTGTTTATTTTAGATTTTGGGGGGTGATGATAGAGGCTCAGGACGGCTACGGCAGCCCTGTCTTACTCCTTGGACGATCGGTATGCAGCCTTGACTCCTGTGAAGAGATGGTTGGCGTTGATGAAGAAATGCTATTCTTGCTCTCCTCGTATTGCTCTTCTGACTTCTCTCTTTCTCTGTGTATTTTCTCTCTGATTATTAGGGGGGAAGCTCTCTCTGTCTCTCTCTTTTTTTTTGCAAGGGAAATGGCACATTGCTTATTATAGGAGTGGAGGCATCATTAGGGTTTGGATGATTGCCCATTCTCAAAGTGGCGGCGGCCTGATGATTAATCAATCTGAACCATTAGTCTTAAGCGTGAAGGATCTGGGCCATTAATGTGGATAGTATTGAATCCTGTAACTGATTAATGCTGATTGCTTTAAATCTTCATGATTGGTTGTGTCGAGCTTGGATCTCTCACCACGTGTCCCATTGGCTTGATCATGAATGATATGACCTGATCTCATTAATTATGAGGATAACGTTAAATATGGTTATTGGGATCTGGTAAATCTCTGATTGATTTAATACCACGCATCCCATAATCCCCCCTGCTGCCAGTTGTCAAGTCATAGGGGCAATTGAATCTCTGCCACGTGTCTTAATGGTGGACCCTGCCATAGCCGTATAATATCCATGAACCGCATAAGACAGCGTCCCAGCGAGTCGCATAGGTATAGTACTTACGAGCCGTATGGGATGGTTTCTTGGTGAGCCGCAGAAAGATGATTCCTGCCAGCTGCATGAAGCTGTTCTTCGATTGAGCCGCATGGGAGTCTGCCATGTGGCAATCTCGGATCGTATTAAAGATTTTCTTCTGTTCTCGAAGGGTCTGTCATTATGACAGGACCATCATGGCACTTTATGTCAGAGCCATCAGCTATCAAATCATGGCAGAGCATTAAATAAGGTCATTACTCGATGACCAGCTGTGTGAAGGGATCCCATAGGGACACGTGGTATTGATCGAGCCACATATCTCTGCTGGTCGTATGTGAGCCGCATGTACTTCGAGCCGCATGAGGCTGGGAGACTCTTTGAACGCATGGGACTGTCCCTATGTAAGCCGCATGGATTCTCCTGCCCCGAGCCGCATGAGACTGAGAGTCTCTCTGAACCGCATGGGACTGTCCCTGTATGAGCCGCATGGGGTTCTCCTGTTCCGAGCCGCATGAGACTGAGAGTTTCTCTGAACCGTATGGGACTGCCCCTGTATGAGCCGTATGGGGTTCTCCTGTTCAGAGCCACATGAGACTGAGAGTGTCTCTGAACCGCATGGGACTGCCCCCTATATGAGCCGCATGGGGTTCTCCTGTTCCGAGCCACATAGACCATCATTCTGATATTTTCCATGCTTCTACAAGACCCCCTTCAAAGTTTTCAATTTGTAAAATTAAATACTTTGAATAAGAAGCATGGCCCTTGCTGACCGCATAGATGGTTCAGCGCATGGATTTATCTGGCCGCATGAGCTGTTAGGCCGCATAGACTTTTTGCCACGTGTCCCAACCACGTGTGCAAATCTTCTGCATTAAATACCCTTGATTCATTTTTGAATTAACGCCGCCTTTTGGGGAGGATCCAAGGGTCAGTTTTGCTTTGACCGAAGCGTTTTGCCTTTATTCTTTTAGGCGGCGTGGATCGAGGCGTTTGTTGATTTACGAGCCTTCTTTGCCTATAAATAGGAGTAATTTATTTTTTGAGGGTTTCTTTACCTTCTCTCTTTGCTCGAACTCCTTGTTGCCGACTCCCTCTTCGTCTTCTCCTATCAACGATCGGCAATGGCTCCCAAGAAGACTACCGCTGCTACGGGCAAGAAGACCGCGTCGTCGTTTGCGGCAGCGAAGGACAAGATGGCCGTATCTTTATCGACTGCGGCGGGGAACGTGGCGACTCTCTCCGCCGACTGACGTGCCTGTTTTTCATCCCGACGTTCACCCGCCTATTGCTGGTAGGACCATCAACATAAACTGTCATGGCTATGCCGCATATCTTATGCGCGAGCCTGTATTTCCAAGTGTGCTGCATGTCCGACTCATGTTTGAGCCACATGGTATGACCCAGGCCTGAGCCGCGAAGCTCATCTGGGCTGGACCGCATGAGCTCTTTCAAACTGAGCCGCATAAGCCTATTTTGAACTGAACCACATGAGCTCTTTCAAACTGAGCCGCATAAGGCTATGCTGAACTAAGCCGTATAAGAACATTTGAACTAGCCGCATAAGCTCATCCGCACTGAACCGCATACGCTCATTTTGAACCAAACCGCATAAGCTCATTCGAACTGAACCACATTAGCTCTTTCAAACTGAGCCGCATAAGGCTATACTGAACTAAGCCGCATAAGCATCGAGTAGTTGTGTTTTCGGCTATCTTTTTGACCTTGTTTCTTTTGTCTTTCTTCCAGTGAATCTGCCATAATCCTGCGGGGGAACTTTTGGTTGGCTCGAATCAGTTTGCCATGGATATGCGACGGGACGATTTAGGTTCTTTAAGTGTCAAGCCGCTCCTTGTTAATGAGCCTTTGGAGCGACTAAACGCTATCAGGCTTCAATCTTTCCAATTCCTTAGTGACATGATGAGCTCTGGGAATCCTAATGGGAGGCATCTGAGGCCCGTCTTCCTCTTTGGGGATACGTTAATCATAAAAAACTCTCGAGTGCTGGATGTTTACAAGTTGGGATTTTAACCTGGACGGGATGTCGATTCACATCCCCATTATAGCATCATTCCCTTTTGCGTGGTTCAACATGATCGTTTTGGACAGCAGATGCTAGACCCCCTCACTCCAACCAGATCAGGAATGTTTGTTGGTAGCATCCGTTACAACAAAACAACTAGGTCAGTGCGCGCGATCAAGGATCCGGCCAGTCGATCCGTGATGGGATTAGTTCCGGGTACCTTTATCAACACACCCGGTCCTAACTTCTCATCTCAGGCTGATACTTTCCTGAGCCAGCTTGCTCGCAAAGGGTCCTATCTTGTTGGCAGATTAGTACTGCCGAGCTGGTTACACCGCATTCCCCCGTGGGCTAACTGACCTCGTGGATTCTGCGAAACTACGGGGAATTTTTGCGAGAAGTCAATCTTTATGATGCTATCCGGGGTACCAGCCACGGGTTGCCCATAATAAGCCATTGTTTATGGCCCTTCTGGAGATGTATAATCATCGGATAGGAACTTTCTTCACATCTGTAGAGGAATTGGGGCTCGTTCTTCATGAGATGTATGCGGTCTCCAAGCTCCCCTGGGGAGACGAGCCCTTCGAAGCGTACACTCCGACGAATGAGGAGTTCCAGGATTTAGACCGACGATTCCCAGGCTTCGTTACTGTTTATCAAGAACTGTTGTGTCATCATAGCACCTGTCACCGAACGGCTATCCAGAAAAATGACAGCTCGAAAGGGGACGCTCCCCTTACCAACTCTTGGGTCTCATACCTTTTCAAATTCAGTGTTGCTGGCCGAGTTACTTCCCGAGATCGTCAAACTCCTAGGGAAGTAGAAGACTTGGTGTCGACTGCTAGGAGGTCGAAGTCTAAGGGCGACAATTTAGGAGCCAGATTGACTCTTTCAGCTATTTTTATTATAGTACTCGGTGGCTGTCAGAGAAGGCACTCTTGGCAGGGTTTTTAATGGTATGGCTGCATAATTGTGTGGTCTCAGGAGGGGCAGGTGCTATTGAGAGGATCGGCCGTCACTTCATTCTTCCCGCCGTGAAGTTGGCCTTTGGGGTCAGGCTGGCTCTTCTTCCTGCTATGGTGTGTAGTATTCAGCATGGTCTCCGCGCCTTCTCGTCCAAGGTCATCGCTCGTGACGTGGCGATGGACTTTGAACGGATAGAGCTGCCTTATCATTACTTGCTGGGATGGATGTTGTTGCATTATCAGTCTTTGATGAGGCCTGGGATGGGAGATGGCGTTACGGACGACGACGCTTTTCTTTTCAGGTATCACCATCAGCCTTGGAAATGTAGTACCATGTCGGCGTGTCGGACGATGTTGGCGAGGGTGGACGGATATGATTTCTTCGTGTTCGTTCCCCGTTTTATCGACCAGGAAGTGAGGAGTGTTCATGTTGATGGTATTGGACCTCCTCATTTCTTACCTGAGAAGATGCGTTTTTGGCTGCGTAACATTCGCCGGCGCATTTAGTTTACTGCAATTGCAACACTGTGTACTTGGAGCCCTACTTGCCCAGTAGGTTTACCCGTCAATTTGGGTACAGTCAACTATTCCTCGGGCGTCCCAGTTCCTACCTGGGATTTGAGGGTAGCATTCTCGATAGTATTAGGGCATGGAGCTACTATGACACTTGTCATACTCGAACTAGCTTCTCGGTTCCTGCAGCAAACGTGATGGGGAAATCTTGCATATGGCGGCCTTATATCATGTTACGGCAAATCAGCCTCCTCTCGATTTTGACCCGAGGACTAGCTTCATCGTGGGCACTCGTCTGGCGGAGAAGGCTACGGTGTCGAGGGCAAAGAAGAAAGGGGCGAATAGAGTTCCTACGCCGATTCCGAGTCCTTCGACACACTTGAGGAAGAAAATGAGCGGGACGACGAGGACACTCTCTCTTCTGGTGGCGAGGCAACGTCGGGTCAGCCGCCCATCATGGCAGATAAGATGATGACGGATCAACCGTCGGTCGTATTAGATGAGGCGGTAGATCAATTGCCATCTGTACCGGAGGTGGTGCGGGTAGAACTACCACCTGCCGTGCCTGGTCCCTCGCGTAAGCGAGGCAGGCGTGAGTCAACTGGCGGAAGAGTAGCCTTTTCCGTGAAGAGAGCTGCGGTCGGACCTCGTAGACTGCTTATTACGGAGAGGGGTGAAGATGCAGACGATGTTCCGGAGGTGAGGCTAAGTCGGAGCCATCTCCTTGTTGTGGTTTTCTTTCTCTTAGGATACGACTTAATCATTTTTCTTTGTAGGTGTCTGATGAACCGGCCTCCCATGAACCGTCTGTCGCCCCTGAGGTTGACCCAGCCCTTACTGCTTTGATTAGTGGTATGTGTTCCGCGATCCTTTCAGCGGGGGCTCTTCCAGCGGCGGCTGAGGACTCCCAAGTTGCTGAGGCCCCAGTCCGGGATGACAAAGGTTCCCTCGGGCCTGCCTCCGAGGTTGCTGAATTTCTGTAAGGTGACACCGATCTCGTCGCATCCCCTCCCGACGGTGCTGGGGCGGAGGAGCCTATCATATTCAACTCGGAGGCTGCTGGTGAAGAGGCTGCGGTGACCCTTTACTTCCTACCGCAGATGTTCTTGGGGAAGGCTCGGCCTGCCGCGATCTGGGGGAAAGGAGCGTTTCCTCTTCTTCGCCGTCTCATGTCGAGGAGCCACCCGCCAGCTCCGGGCAGATGGGAATGGAGCTGGCGATGGTCTCCGCCTCATCCTCTGCTGATTATACGGCTCCGGAGATTGACCTCTCGACCCTACTGAGCATTCAAGTTTTGTGGGCTGCTAAAGAGGAGTTGGCCGCTGTTCATGTCCTTCCGTGCGGAGTTTGTTTCTCTTGTGGCAGGGCGGCAGATTCTGTTGCGTCTTCTTCAGCGTTGCCGGCTATACTCCCGTTGCCACCGGCTTCTTCGGAGGCTCTGGACGAGGTGACGCAGGATGTGGTTGACAGCTTCTATCGCCACTTAAAGAGGGGCGTAGATGCCGCTGTAGAACGGGGGACCCCTTTTACTCTGTCTCTGCGGTGCGCTCGGGGCCAGGTTACAACTTTGAAGTCTCTTCCTGGCGGGGTGGGGTTGGCTGCACTCCTAGAGCCTAAGTTGGCAGAGGCTGATCAGCTTGTGACCCAATTGCTGGCGATACGGCAGGCGGGCTTGCCTGCTGCGATTGTACGGGAGAGGGGCTGCCTCATTGCTGCTCGGGATAGGATCAAGCTCGCTCGAGATACTGGGACCAGTGCAGGGGGGCCTTGACAAGTTCTCCGCTTCGTATGACAGGTTGGGTCATCTAAGTCAGGCTTGTCGGGCTCGGAAAGAGTCTGCTTCTCGTGGAATCGCTGACATGAAGGAGCGGATTCTCGTACTCCATAGGGAGTTGACATTCTTAGAGTCAGAACTGGAGGCTGCTCGTGCGGAACAGGAGTCGATTGCTCGGGAGGCCGAAAGGGTTTCCGATCTTCTGTCAACCTGGAGCGGGCTTTCAAGAAATTCGAGGACATCTGGCAAGCTCATGCTCATCTGGAGGACGCGGCGGTGCTGAGCCAGGAGGCGGAGCGTCGAGCTAAACAGAGGCTTGAGCGGTCGGTTGCCTTGCTGACGGACCGTCTCATGGTGTTATGTGCCCCGGAGCAGTGATCGGCCTTCTGTCTTCTTTTGCTGTCTTTTTTCTTTCTTTTTGTCTTCATTTTGTAAAGGGATGAGATCCCAAATGATGTAGCACTTTAAATTTTGAATAAATGAGCATGTTTCAACTCATCTTCTCTTTCTTGTACTTGTGGTGTTCGTGGATTTGGACCTGCTGGGGGATTATTTGTGGACCTGTCACCCTGGGCGTACATTGGTTTTAGGTACGAGTAACAAGTTTTGGAGAGGAATACCTAGAACAACTTTGCGATAAGACAGCTATAGAAGTTTTTGGTATTCAGGAGAACGCCAAGGAGCAGCTGGGCTCTCAGGCATGATAGGGAAGGGATGGGCGTGTACTGGAGATCCAGTACAGCATCTGTGGTCGACTGAGGACATTTGTGGTCAACAGAGGACATTTGTGGTCAACAGAGGACGTTTATGGTCAAAAGAGGACATTTGTGGTCAACAGAGGACATTTGTGGTCAACAGAGGACATTTGTGGTCAACAGAGGACATTTGTGGACCTATTATCCTTATCGTACTCCGGTTGTGGGTACAGATAATAGGTTGAAAGGGAACCGACATACTTATTCAGAGGTAATGGGGACATGGCAAGCATGAAGGTTTCTTCGACGGAGCCTTCCCACTCAGAGGTAATGAGGACATGGAAGGAGTGGGCTCAATGAAGAGGGGTACATAGAACGACTCAAAGGTAGGAGAACGTGGAAGTTCTATGCGAGGGGGCGGTTTGTTTTTGGTGGAAGTGAAATCGACTCAGAGGTAATGAGGACATGGCTGTTTCAAAAATTTGTGGATCGATTACCCTTTTTGTGCACTGGGAGTACGGGTAGTGGATCATGGGAGGATCTCTTCCAGGAAGAAAGTTCAGAGGTATAATTATACGTGACTTATTATGAAGGAGTGACCGACTGTGAGTTGAGAGGCACCAGCGGGCACAACTCGGTAATTTAGAATATTGAGAAAGTGTGAGTTCAGCGGTACCAGCGGGTACATGACTTAGTATTCTGAGGTACATGTGGGTGTGAATTTAGCAGTTCCAGCGGGTACAAGACTCGATAATCTGAAAGGAATGGAGGTGAGTTCAGCGGCACCAGCAGGTACATGACTCGAAAATCTGAAATGTTGTGGATGTGAGTTCAGCGACACCAGCAGGTACATGACTCGATATTCTGAGGTACATGTGGGTGTGAGTTCAGCGGTTCCAGCGGGTACATGACTCGATAATCTGAAGGAATATGGAGGTGAGTTCAGCGGCACCAGCAGGTACATGACTCGATAATCTGAAATATTGTGGATGTGAGTTCAGCGGTACTAGCGGGTACATGACTCGATATTCTAAGGTACATATGGGTGTGAGTTCAGCGGTTCCAGCGGGTACATGACTCGATAATCTGAAGGAATATGGAGGTAAGTTCAGCGGCACAAGCAGGTACATGACTCGATAATCTGAAATATTGTGGATGTGAGTTCAGCGGCACAAGCGGGTACATGACTCGATGATCCAGAGAGATGTCGTTTAGACATAATATTTCTTCAGGAACTTGCCGTCGACGGACAACATGAGCAAGTCTTCGTTTTGTTTTGCGAGGCGGTAAGCACCGTTGGAGAATACTGCCTCAATGATAAATGGGCCTTCCCACTTTGGCTGGAATTTGCCGGTCTTGTGAGTCATGACCATTGGCCTCCGGACTACCAGAACGAGATCGCCCACTTGGAATATTCTGATTTTGACCTTCTTGTTGAAGGCTCCCGAGATGCGTGCTTGGTATAGCTCAATTCGTTGCTGAGCTAAGAGGCACTTTTCATCTAGTGCCTCCAATTCCTGTAGCCGTCGATGGTGGTTTTCGTCTGTCGTCAATTGATGTGTGAGGGCAACACGTAGTGAGGGGATCGAGTCTCCAATGGGAGGACTGCCTCACTTCCGTACACCAGGGAGAATGGTGTATTCCCGGTGGCTGTTCGAACTGTGGTGCGATAAGCCCATAAGCATTCGCCGAGCTTCTCGTTCCAGTCGCGTTTGTTGGAGGAGACAAACTTCTTGAGGAGTTTAATGATTGTTTTGTTGAATGCCTCTGCCAACCCATTCGCTGTCGGGTTGTACGGTGTCGAAGTGACATTCTGAATACGGTGCTTATCGTAAAACCGATAGAATGCGTAGCTTGCAAACTCTGGACCATTATCATGGATGATCCTTCAGGGCAGTCCAAAGCGGTAGATGACGTGATGCTTAAGAAAGCTGATCACATTTGAAGTCTTGACTTCTGCGAGTGGGACAGCTTCCGTCCATTTGGAGAAGTAATCAGTGATCGCAAGTATGAAGCGATGTCCTCGGGAGGAAGGTAGGGTGATTGGACCAATGATATCCATTCCCCATGCTTCGAATGGCCAGGACGCCTCTGTCGGATATAAAAATTCAGATGGTAGCTCGAACCGCTTTTTCCATTGTGCATCCAGCTGTTGGGCCCACGGCTCTAGTTCGAGGATTTCAGGAATATTTTCGTCTTCTTCGTAAGCGTCAGTGAATGCCATATTGGCTGACAGGACTTGTCTGAATATGTCTCCGATGCTGGTATCCGAGTCGGAGGTTGGTGATCCGGTTGAATGTGACTGCCAGTCACACTCCTCATCTGAACTCTCAGGGGTCGTCGTAGGAGTTACATACCCTAGTCCACATCGAGTTTTGCTATAGTAGTCCAGCTGGACTTTGAGCGCATAGAGCTACCTTTCCACTATTTGATGGGGTGGTTGTTGATGCACTACAAGTCTTTGATGGGATCTGGAACAGCGGAAGATGCTACAGACGAAGACGTTTTCCTTTTCCAATGCCATCACCAACCTTGGGAATACAGTACTATGCCAGCTTGTCGGAGGGCGCTGGCGAGGGTGGATGGGTGTGACTTTTTCGTGTGTTCCTTATTTTTTCGATGAGGAAGTGAGGGATGTATACCTTGATGGTACCGGACCTCCTCACTTTCTGTCTTCGAAGATGCTCACCTGGTTGCGCAACATTCGCCCCGCGCATCTGGTTTATCTTAACCGCGATAATGTAGACTTGGAGCCCTACCTGCCTAGTAGGTTTTTCCACCAATTTGGCTATAGCCAGTTATTCCTTGACTATCCCAGTCCTTGCTTGGGCTTTGAAGGTAGCGTTCTTGATGGTGTCAGGGCGTAGAATTATTATGACGCTTATCATACTCGGGAAAGCTTCTCAGTCCTGATACTAAGGCACCGAGGGAAATTTTGTACGTGGCTGCCTTGTACCATGTTATGGCGAACATGCCCCCTGTCAATTTCGATCCGAGTACCAGTTTTATCGTGGGTACCGATTTAGAAGAAAAGCCCAACGGGGCTAAGGCTAGAAAGCAACTAGCGCTCCAGACTCCCCTCCCTAAATCAGAATCTTCCGAAGTGGCTGAGGAGGATGATAATCATGATAGTGAAAACTCTTTCTTTTGGGGGTGGAGAAGTAGCGGATCAACCGCTTGCCACACCAGATGAACTGGCAGAGGATCTGTCGCTTGCTACACAAGAGGAAGTAGTGAGGGAAGGACAGCCTTCCGCTATGCCTGGTCCTCACGCAAACGAGTCAGACGTAAGACTTCTGACGATAGAACGACCTTTTCTGTGAAAAGAGCCGCCATTAAGTCTCATAGGTCGCTTATTACCGAGAGGGGTGAAGATGCTGACGATGTTCCGGAGGTAAGACTATGTTGGAGCTATCTCCTTGTTGTGGTTTTTTTTTTCTTGGAGATATGACCTAATCATTTTTCTTTGTAGGCATCTGACGAACCAGGCTCTCCTGAACCGTCTGCTGCCCCTGGAGTTGATCCGGCCCTTGCTGCTTTGGTTAGCGGCATGTGTGCCGCGGTCCTCTCTGCAGGGACTTTCTCAGCGGCGGCTGAGGACTCCCAAGTTGCTGAAACCTCGGTGGGGGTGACGAAGGTTTCCTCGGGCCTGTCTCCGAGATTGCTGAATTTTAGCAAGGCGACGCCGATTTCGTCGCATTCCCTCCCGAGGGTGCCGGGGTGGAGGAGTCTATTATATTCGACTCGGAGGCCGCTAGTGGAGAGGTTGTGGTGGCCGTGGGCGAACCTCACCCTCCACACTCTTCCGCTAGTAAGATAAGCCAAATATTGACTAGTGAGGGGCTTATTTGCTCTATCAACATATCCTACCAGGTCAAATCGATTTATGGTTGTCTTGGCCCTACAGGTCCTGACCCTTTACTTTCCACAACGGATGTTCTTGGGGAAGGCTCGGCCTGCTGCGATCTGGGGGAAAGGGGCGTTTTTTCTCCTTCACCGACTCATGTCGAGGGGCCTCCTGCCAGCTCCGGGAAGATGGAAGTGGAGCTTGTTCCGGGAGCGATGGTCTTCGCCTCATCCTCCGCTGCTTATACGGCTTCGGAGATTGACTTCTCGGCCCTGCCGAGCATTCAAGTTCTGCGGGCTGCTGAAGAGGAGTTGGCTGCTGTTCAGGCGTCCTTCCGTACGGAGTTTGTTTCCCTCGTGGCAGGAGCGGCAGATTCTGTTGCGTCTTCTTCAGTGTTGCCAGCCACACTCCCATTGACGCCGGCTTCTTCGAAGGCTCGGACGAGGTGTCGTAGGATGTGGTCGATAGCTTCTATCGCCATTTAAAGAGGGGGTAGATGCTGCCGTAGAGCGGGAGATTTTTTCTCTGTCCCGGCGGTGAGCTCGGGGTCAGATTGAAACTTTGAAGACTCTTCCTGGGTGGGGTTGGCTGCGCTCTTGGAGCCCAAGTTGGCAGAGGCTGATCAGCTCGTGACCCGATTGCTGGTGTTACGGCAAGCTGACTTGCCTGCTGCGATTGAACGGGTGCGGGGCTTCCTTATTGCCGTTCGGGATAGGATAAAGCTCGCTCGAGATACTGCCGGTCCAGTTGTGAAGGGGGACCTTGACAAGCTTTTCGCTTCGTATGACAGGCTGGGTCGTCGAAGTCAAGCTTGTAGGGCTCGGGAAGAGGCTGCTTCTCGTGGAATAGCTGACACGAAAGAGCAGATTCTCGTACTTCAGAAGGAATTGTCCTTCCTAGTGTCGGAGCTGAAGGCTGCTCATGCGGAACAGGAGTCAATCGTTCTGGAGGCCGAGAAGGTTTCCCGATCTTCTGTTAACCTGAAGCGGGCTTTCAAGAAATTTGAGGACAACTGGCAAGCTCACGCTTATCTGGAGGACGAGGCGGCGCTGACCCAAGAGGCGGAGCGTCGAGCTAAACATAGGTTTGAGCGATCGGTTGCCTTGCTGACGGACCGTCTCACGGCGTTATGTGCCCCGGAGCAGTGATCATTTTTCTGTTTTCTTTTGCTCTTTTTCCTCTTCTTTTTTTTTTGTTTTCATTTTGTAAGGGGTGTGATCCCAAATGATGTAGCACTTTGAATTTTGAATAAATGAGCATGT
>JANAVB010012999.1:14669344-14775312 GCA_029216955.1 Iris pallida | reverse complement strand
GGCTCTAGCTCGAGGATTTTCGAAATGTCTTCATCTTCTTCATAAGCGTCGACGAATGCCATGTTGACTGACAGGACTTGTCTGAATACGTCTCCGATACTGGTATCCGAGTCAGAAGTTGGTGACCCGGTCGAATGTGAATGCCAGTCACATTCTTCATTTGAACTCTCAGGGGTCGTGGGTGTTACATACCCTAATCCACATCGAGTCTTGCTATAGTAGTCCCGTGGTTTGCCAGTCGGGACCGGGGGCTTCAAAGGTAATCGTCGTCCAGTACCGTAGTTCAAACCCAGTGTCGTTTCCAGATCATACCCCTGTCTCTGTATGAGATATTTAGATTGGGGGCTATAAAGATACAGAGGTAGTCTCCTGGCATCCGATCCAAGGTCGACTTCTTCTATGGTGAAGGGATGCGGATCGTCCTTCTGGCCGAAGATGATTGGATGGTCCCCTCCCTCGATTATTCGGTAAGCATCTTCTGCTGGAGAAAGCTGGATTGTGGTGTAGACATTTGTCACCTGTGTGTGTCGGTGAGTGCCTATACCGTGTTCCATAGCATACATGGTACAAAGCTTATTGAGCTCGAGGTAGTTCAAAGATAGCCCTTATTGATGAAGTAAGGTATCTTTTCTAGGAGGATTACATCATCTGCGGAGGGAACATCAGTATGGACAGCCACATACTTGGCTAGCTCTGGTTCCTCTACGGTTGCCCTCTGTGTGAACGAAGACTGAGAGGACGACCTGGGGAGCTTGATCGTCAGCGGTTCAGTTGATGGAGCTGAGCGTGGAGTTGTGGGCAGACTAGCGACCCCCAGTTTGGTACTCGATGTGGGGCGAGGAGTGGCTGGTTCGCTAGAAGTGTCAGACCTTGCATCGGGGCGACGACCCTTCTTGGGAAGGCGTATCGTCAGTGGCTTGTCGGAGGGATCGAGCTTCTCCGTTTGGGGCTGACCGACCCTCGACAGTCTGATTGTTAGTGGCCCCGTTGTGGATCTTGGCACTTGGCCAGACCTTGGCAGCCGGATTATCATCTGCTCTTCTTGTGCCGAGAGGCTGATTGCGTCCTTACGCAGAGTGGCGGTAAGGGGTGCAGACCTGCCCGGTTTGCGAGCTTGGAGGTGGATCGTCAGAGGCTCTTCTGATCCTGTGGATGTCTCAGTACTAGCTTGAACATCTCCTTCACCAAGATGCTTCTTCGATTTTTTGTACAGACAGGAGTCTGAGTAGTAAGATTCGACCCCTTTGAAGTGATCGATATCAGCAAATTCTGTCCTCACGAAGTCGTGTTTGTCGACATATTTGAAGCACTGGTGGAGCGTGGAAGGCACGATCATATAATTGTGTATCCATGGGTGCCCCAAAAGGATGTTGTAAGAAGTGTCTGCATCGATGACGTAGCAGGTGACTTCGGATTAGAGGTCGCCAATTTGATACTTCAGACGAATCTTCCTAATAGGGTAGCTCCTGCCCGAATTGAAATCGGTGATGGCGGTGCTTGTAGACGTCAGGCGATGCATTAGGATGCAGAGATGATGTAGCAGACCCTTCGGGATAATGCTTATGGAAGAGCCAGGATCAATGTGCATTCGATCCACCTTTACGTCGCCGATGTATCCAGTGTAGTATAGTGGGCGATCGTACAGATTAGTTTTGATGAGCATGTCCTACGGAGTGAAGACGATGTTGGACATTGCTCCCGTGCAGGCGCTGTCTTGGAGATCCGCAGGGGGTTTTCTCCCGTGAGGTTAACTTGAGCCAGGTATGCATCGGCGTTTTGGAGTACATCGCTCAAAGCTGCACGAACATCCTTGGAGAGTCTCAGGAGCTCGTATAATGACAACTTGGCCGGTGAGTTAGCCAATTGCGCTAAAATATCGAAGTTGTAGGGCTTCTCCAGCCCTTGTGATGCCTCTTTTCGGAGGGATTTATCAAAGCGAGTCTCCTTTGGTCTAGGCTTGTCGGTCGTCGGAGGCTGAGCCGGTCCCGGAGCATCAGTTGTAGCGGGCTGATGATCTTCAGCCGGGTTGTCAGCCACAGGTTAGGATTGTGCCCTAGATCGCGTGACAACGGCTGTAGCTTCTTCGATGTCTGCCGAGATTGTGCGGCAGGACCTGACTTTTCTACCATTCTTCTTGTAGATAGAAGATGATGTGGGCCGAGGGACTTCCGATACCAAGTCTGGATGGATCCACATGACTTCCTCTCGTGATGTGGTAAGGGGAACTAGACCAGCAGCCTGATCTCGGGGAGGTAGAAGATTAGCAATCTTCATTGTCGGGATGGGGACCACACCGTCTTGAGTTTCCGTCGGAGGGAAGCTGGCAAATTGTACTGACACCATATTGGCTGCCACAGCTACCTCTTCGAAATCAATGGCCAGTACGTTCGAATCGATGAGATTTTGGATGTACCATTTTAGTTGGTAGCAGTCGCGTGTGGCATGGTGGACGTAGCGATGTTAATGGCAGTACTTTGGGTTCTCTATCTCTGCCGGCCGTGGTTGTCGTCTTGGTGGAGGAAGCTGAATTCTGTCCCCTTGTATGAGCATGTCCAAGATGGGCTTGACGTGACCGTCTTCGAAGGAGTAAGTGATTTGCGGCCATTATGTCTGCCGGCTTTGGCTCATGTTTCTGGGTCGTGTCGGCCACCATAGCCTGCTTTCCCCTGCTGTCCCGATTGTTGGAGGGGCTACCCCCGTTATAGTTTTTGGGACGCTTGTCCTTGCTCTCTCCGTCCGAGATGTGCAATCACAGTTGGCGAGCCTTCTTCAATCGTTCTTCGGCGCTTGTGGCGCTGATGATGAACGTCTTCCAGTCCTTGAATTGACTTTCGCCCATCCAGAGACTGATTGTTGGGAGGAGTCTCTTTTGGCAAATTTCAATCAAGGAGGAATCTAGATTTCCAGAGGGCAGCTTCATGGTGGTTTGGCGGAACTGCTCGATGTAGTTCTTTGTTAGCTCTTTCTCCCCTTGGACGACGTCCATGAGGGTGGACATGGTGAATTCCTGCCCTACTTCATAGAATCTCTCCAAGAACATGCGCTTGAAGCCGGCGTAGGAGTGGATGCAGTTGTCTGGCAGGTTGCGCTACCAGTCGAAGGTGACTCCTTCCAATGCCCCGATGAATAATCGTGTGAGGAGGGCATCGTCATGGGGCAGATGGTCAGTGGTGACCTCGAAGTAAGTGATGTACCGACTTGTCGAGGTCTTGCCATCATAAGGATTGATTTTAAACGGCTTATATCTTGGTGGGAATAGAACATCCCTCCATGCAGCAAGGTACGGTTGCCGTATTCTGAGGTCTTGAGAGTTTTCTCGAGCGTGGAACATGGCTCGGAGCTCCTGGACCTCTCTTCTCGCTTCGCATGCTTCGTCCACGGCAGTGGGGGCTGTTGTTTCCAGAGGATTGTTGCCCGGGTTTGGTGCCGCCGAATTTGAGTCCGCATTGACCGTGGGACCCGCGCTTGTTTGGCTAGGCGTCCCTCCTTGCAGAGTTGGAAGGGCCGCTTTAATCTCGTCTACAAACTTAACCAAAGCAAGCAATATGGCATCGAAACTGTCGATGCGCTGGCGATTACTGGAACTACCTTGGTTGCTGTCTGTCATGAATACCGTCTTCACATGAGGAGAGATAGACGGAGCGGTGTAGGAAGCGCCCTCTGAATCGTATCCCTGTAGTGAGAAATCATCGGGGTATGGGTATATTCCCCTCTGACGCAGATTCGAAAGGAACAGTACCCCCAGTCTCCGAGTTCGCCTCGTCATGGGAGTTGTGGACGTCCTCGAGGACGTGATTTGCTACATCCGATGGGAGAGTTGTCTCCCTCGGCAAGTCTTTTTGGAACATTGGATTAGTGCGGAGGCTCGGAGGGGTGCTACCCCCAGCCCCAGCAACCCCCTGCGTTATGGATGACGAATCTCCCACCGTAGCATATTTCGTCTTGGAGCGAGTACCTTGGAAACTTCGGTGGTGGGCACCCGCTTAGACGACAGTCTTTTAGTCGCAGTGGTTGAGATCTTTGGGCTGGGAACATTCGTTCTTCCTCTTCCATCAGCGGGGACTTTCCGAGCAAAGTTGCAGGAGACGACGGGTAGTGCCGTCTTCTGAAGATGGCTGTTACGGTCTTTGAAAGACAGACTGGTCTTCTTGCATCGTCATGCTATTGCAGTAGCAGTGACTAGACTTGGGTGCAGTGACATCCTTGGGAGGACTATTTGCATCCCGATGATCTTCTCTTTCCTTGCATTTGTGGAGGATGGCTCACGAAGTCACTCGTTTTGCTGGCTAGGGAATTCCGAGCACGCGAGTGTGTAGGCCTCCGCTGCTCCCTAATTCGAAGGTAGTTCATCTACTTGCCTTCGTTCGTTATGGGAGGTGCTTGATGACTACGCCCATTGGCCGCAGGGGCATGGTACGAGTAGCTCTATACAACTTTTATTAGAGGCCGCGTGATAATCAGCGGGACGCTCCGATAGTCAGAGGTTGGGGCAGCTGACTGGATTGGTGAGCCCGCGCTTGCCCTAGACTTCATCCTTTTAGCACTTAAGGGTGCGTAATAAGAAGAGTCCAGTTGGATACCACAGAGTCTGGCTTATCATCCAGAGAACCATCAGGGTCAGGACCGCATTAGAGACGGTCGAAGACTGATCGAGAGAAGCGTGTAACAGACGCTATACGGCTAGGATTGGAAGCCATGTAGGCTGTCTGCATGCGGCTGTCTTTAGCTGTCGGATGAGTTGTTCTTGTGCGACTAGGAGTCACGACCGTAGGCTGGCCGCATGCGGTTGGCAACTGTGGCCGAATGGGTTTTCTGCGAGCGATTGACTTCACTAACCGCATATGTTTCATCCATGCGGTTGGCAACTGTAGCCGCATAAGCTATGCGGCTGACAGATGTGGTCGTGTGAGCTTTCTTCATGCGGCTGGCGGATCTAGCCGCATGAGTTTTTTTCATGCGGCTAGCACCCTTATGCGGCTCGGATCGTATAGAGTTCCTCTTTACCTCTGCAAGTCCAGCATCATAGTGTTTTCTTCTGCCGGACTTGGGGACAACAGAGTTGTCTACGGTCTGAAGTGGGGCCGCAGGAGAGTCTTCCTCGCTCTTGAACAACAGAGGGTATCTCTGTAAGAGCTACAGTAGGAGCGAATGATCGGAGTCTCCACTCCTTGCGGTCCTTCTTCGTGTGAGTTTGCTTCTGGACCGGGCCAGCGCTCTTGTCGGAAAGCATTTCTTCGAACGCCTGTTGGTCGAACCGAGCGACCATCTTCTGTTGCGTAGAGCCAAGCTTGGCTGCATCCGACTGCGTCACCAACTCCTCAGCCGTAGAGAAGTTTGTCCCCAGCAGAGTCGCCATCGTGTTTGCCATGAAATATAAAAGAGCAAACAGTTTTATGGGTGGACTGGACTTTTACTTCACGTTACAAACTCGCTTGTACAAAAAAGCCTAGGGACGAAAACCTAGGTACAGCAATCTAAGTACAATTGTTTATTTTTGATTCTGGGGGTGACGGTAGAGGCTCGGGAAAGCACGGCAGCACTGCCTTACTCTTGGTCGATCGGACGTGCCTTGGCTCCTGTAACGAGATGCTTGGCGTTGACCAAGAAATGTTCTTCTTGCTCTCCTCGTATTGCTCTTCTGGCTTCTCTCTCTCTGGATTAATCTCTGTGTATTTTTCTCTCTGATTATTGGGGGAGCATCCTTTTGCAAGGGAATGGCACCTTGCTATTTATAATAGTGGGAAGCATCATTAGGGTTTACAATGATTGCCCATTCTCAAAGTGGCGGCGGCCTAGTAAATGATCAATCTGGGCCATTAATCTTGCGTGAAGGATCTGGGCCATTAATGAGGATTATGCCAAATTATGTTAGTAATTAATGTTGATTGCACTAAATCCCCATCATGATGATTTGCTGATGTTCGCAAATCTAAATGAATCAATTTAATTAATTCTCTTGCCACGTGTCCCAAATTATTGGGATCTGACCCAAATTTTATTATCTTTAGGACACGTGTCCTGTCATCGTTTTTGAGCCGCATGAGGAGCATTCGTGTTTTGGGCCGCATGAAGGTCGTCATGACCGAGCCGCATGAATAGTCTCTATACTCGAACCGCATGAAGGTTGTCATGACCGAGCCGCATGAATATGTTCATGACCGAGCCATGGGGGTCTTCATGGCCGAGCTGTATGAGAGTCTTCATGGCCGAGCCGCATGGATTTTTTCATGGCTGAGCCGCATGGGGGGACCTTCATGATTGAACTGCATAGGTTTCTCTGTACTGGCCGTGTGAACTTGTCTAGTCTGGCCGCATAAACTCGCCTCGAAGTTGAAGATTATCTCCAGTTCCCTAGGAAGATAGTGCTCTTGTGTCAGTCATTATGACTACTTTACGTCAGGGCTGTCAACTGTCAGCTGTCAGCCGTCAGAGCATTAATTGTTTTGAATGACGCTGGGTACAGCTGTTCTGAAAAGACACGTGGCTTCCCTCTGCTGGCCGCATGGAGTCCACTCTGTGTTTGAGCCGCATGGAACTCTTGAGCCGCATGTGGCTCCTTGGCCGCATGGATCATTTTTCTCTTCTTTTTTATGCTTTACCCCTCTAACACCATCGATCAGATATCCGGAGGCTCTCAGGCAGGTGGTTGCGTTGCCGACGTGCATTTGATCATAGCCGAACTAGCAAGCAAATTGGTTAGGAAGATACGGCTCCAGACAACACTCACCCCTGAATCGAATATCAAGTGAGAGGGTCTAATCATCTTCAACCACATAAAAGTAGCTGGTGGTGGGCAAGCAGCCATAGACTTTAAATCCATGAGTAGGGGTGGAAGATTCACACATTCTGGAGGAGGACGAGGAACACGGTAGAATCCCCACTCGGAACCCATATTCAATGCCTTTCGGCAGTCAGTAAGGGAGTTGACTTTCCACCAAGATCTGGTGTAACGTTTGATAAAGTCTCCTCCTACGACACCTAGAGCAAGATCCATCAGAATGGAGTTGTATATTAATACCATCCGAACAAATAAGTATACAGCATCTCTGTACGAGGAAAATCATCTCGAGTACTAGGATCCGTCATCATGGCATTTGTGAAAGAACGATGACCTACATTCAACCGGCAGGTCATTGCAAAGAATGTCCATCTTGTGGCCGAACACTAAACATATATATAACAGCGAATAGTACAACACGGTGGATCCTGTCAACAGCACTAGCTCCGGGGACCACGAATCGTCGCAGCCACAATGAAAAAAAGCCTGCCAGAGTCGTTTCTCGAGATATTTGCCGACCACCTTGTCTTATTAGGTCTCGAAAGGAGTATCAGCCTTAAATTCATGCCAATCCTCCTTCACCTTATTGTTAACATCCCTTGACTTCTCTATCAATTTTTGGATAGTACTGTAGTCAAGCTGTTCAAAAAAGTGAGGATCACAATCTAGGTGGTCCTGCACCTTGTCCTCCTAGATGTGGCACAAAAATAGGTGCGATAACCATTTGGACCAACAACACGTCCCTTTCGCATGACTCTTATATAGAATAGGCAAATCATGAAGTGGCATAAAAGCTCGTTGAAGACTGCTACCATTTCTGGGTTTTCCTCAGCTAAAGCGTCCAACCTTCATTAGTTGGCATATACTCTTCATATGTTTTCACCCATTGGCAGATGAGAGACGCTTGCATCTCATGAAGGGCGAAACCTATCTCTCCATGAGGAGTCACAAAAATGCATGTCTAATACTGTCGGAAGTTGTCTAAATAGATTCATAAAGCTCTATATCCAGTAGCTCATCTCTAAAGTTGTTCAGAGCCCAGGTTGAGAGACAGTTTCAGTTTGTTCTCCGAACTCATCAAACATGTCAACCGCATATTCTTGTCTCGATACTTTCCTTCATCCTTAGCGAAAAGATTCGCAAAAAGGAATTCTAACTGGGATCATCATGGATGAATCTTCAGATGGCACGCAGCTCGGTTTTAGGCCCCTCAAATGAGTATTACTCCTCTCCGATGAGCTGTAAAACATCTCTTTATTCTGGGGACCTAATCTGTGACATATCCTCCCAACTATGGACTATTGGAAAGGTGTCAGATCCCATACCATATTTTGAGGATAGCTGCATGAGCGTATAGGTTAGGGACAGATGTCTCGCTTATATCAGTAAGATATATTATCTATTTCTACTATGATAGACTCTCATTTCCCGCTTCGATTTAGGCTGCCTGTTTTTCTTGATAGCCTCACCAAATCAGATGCTGGCTTCTTATGTGGAACCTGATCCAAACTTACAAGGGGTTCACCATTCATCAGGCATAATAAAGTCATGTCATCTTGAGACTTTAGCACAGTTCTTCTAGTCTCAGGAAGATCATATTGTAGGAACTTGACATGATAAAGGTCTTCCTGGTACTCAGACACCCGAAAAGCAGAAGCAATTCCTCCGCAAAAGGGTCTTCCCACAGATCAACTGCAAAACAAAAAGTCAGACTTAAAATCATAAAAAGATTGTTCAAATGACACTCTGCGGTAATCATGGATGGTGCAGGATGTGAAAAATAGTCCACAATTGGCGCATGTAATCTGCAAGTTCTTAAAACAGATGGAACATCAATTAATTAGCACATGGTCTGCGCATAAAGAAAGGGCGCATCATGTTGAGAACATATGACAAATGGCGCAGGGTGTCATTGGTTATGATTTTTAGCCAAACACTATGAAAGAGGTGGCACAAATGCAAATGGTGCAAAGCATCGACCAACACTCTGAAAGAGGCGGTCGATGTTGGCCTGGATCGCGCTACACGCGGATGGCGCGAGCGTTCTACGGTCTTCTTCTCTATTCAGTTTCTCACCTTCAAGAGCTGTGTTGTCTCCTCGGCTCTCGCCGACGGTGTAATGTGCTGAGGCACATTAGGGTGCATACGCGAAGTGGCTCCAGCCACTTTCTTTCCCTTCTTGGTGGCGCTTCTCTTTGGGGCCATTTCGATCGATTGAAAGTTCGAAAATTGAAGAAGTGGAAGAGCTCGGGAAGAAAAAGATTTCAAGTAAAAAGTGTTTTCTCTCTCTTCTTATCGCTATTTATAGCTAAAACTAGTCGTAACAGTCGCGCGATCCATGCCCACAATTTGGGGTCGGTTATGATACTTCCGTGTGCCAACCGTGCAAAAAAATACCGGAAGCAGGGGACAGACACAGCCAGCTATATATATAGAAGTGAATCCCACCTCACAATACGGTCACGGCTATTTAATGTATGAGGGTTTAACTACAAGCTAACAGTCTCTTATGGTCAAGAACAAGCCTAGTGTCTCTATCTCAAGCAAGAAAGTAAAGGTAACAAGATGGTAGATCATCAGACATACAAAGTAAGGTGTCTCATGCATTACATATTCAGATGATCATGAAGCTAGTCATACAAAATGCGAAGACTAGCAAGAGTTTAATTCATACATGATCAACCCTAGGATTTGTCAATCATGTTACAGCCCTTAGGCAGACAAGAATGTAAATTTAATACGAGCTAACACTTGCTCGACGGCTAAACTTCTCAAAAGAATAATTTACAATAGAGTGGAGAGCAAATAAAATCCACTCGTTGCCAGTTACGTCTAGTGTTCACCATCAGGCGGGAAGGCGGGAAGATCTTCGGAAGCTACTCCGAAATCTGGCCATACAAAACCAGCTGGGTCAGAACCCAGAAGAGCAAGTGCCACAAGGGAGGCTTCACTTAAGAACTGAAACCAACATATTAGCACATGAAGACATAATGGATAATGAAAGACATAAGTTAAAGGAAACAAGGTGATAAACGATAAGAAACTAAAGGACTATTCCAGTAACCAAGTTACAACCAGTAAACCAAACAAAGATCGGGGTTGTAACCCTTCACCTGAACAGAACTTAGTCTCTAACCAATTATCGATAAAGTAAAGTATAAAAGTAACGTGCTAAGATAACCATGTACTAGTCTTGCCTAGGCAAGACTAGACTAGACTCCATCCAACAATCATGGCCAAGCAATGAGTACGACTTGATACTTTAACTAACTAGGGTTATCACAAGCTTAGTTACTAACAAACATCGAGATGTTCCAACAGCCACGAGCCCTGCAGACTTAATCCAGGTTATCCGATCGCAAGTTGAGAGAGTTGGATTAGGTGACTTGGGGGTGCAACACATGACAGTGTGCTAGAAATGTGCCCTACTCGACGAGAGGCTACAAGTCTAATTAGAGCACCCAGATAACGGGACTGCCTATAGCTGGTAAATCTCTTCATGGACTACTTGATCAATCTAGTTATTATCCTAGTGAGATTCAGTATGAATCCCTGACCATGGTAACCAGGAATCCATATCCTAGACATGATGCAAGACGAGACATGTAGCTTGTACAAGCACAAACATCTATGGTGTCAAGACAAGAGTTACTTAGCGAGTCAAGATAGCCGTCACAACATCATATCAAGATTTATCATGTTAGGTTACTTATCATGTCAAGAGTGCGTCACGATGGACCACTATCAAGAATTATTATGTCAAGTTACTTGTCAAAAGTGCCTACGACGGGTCACTATCAAGGGTTATTATTTAAAGTTACAATGTCATGTCGTGTTCATGTAAGTGCACCACGGGGGCCAATATCAAGAAGTTGTTAGAGATCGTACGTGCCATACCAAGATCGTATTTAAAGATCAGAGTACATACAACATAGAAATAAGCTAATAGGCTTAGTCAAGTAAAGAGTACAAACAAAGTCAAAATTTACACTAAGGACCATAGGGACAAATACAGACATTTGCAAGAGATGGCACAAGAGTCAATAGGGTGTCATGAAGAGCATGCACCCAAATTACATGTGGAGAGTGGCATGAACACATGGCGATGCGCCCACAAGCATGCGCTTATAGTCTATGCGCCCACATGAGAAGGCAGGGTAAATGGTCTATGCGCCCACATGAGGAAGGCAGGAAGCAATGCGAGGCTAAGTAAGGAGCCATCAATACTCGCCATGTGGGCGCATAATAAGGGCTATGTGCCGACTGGTATGGAACACCATGACATAACACATATTGAAGTTATGTGCATAAGCAAGCAGAAGCTGTGGGCGCATAATAAGCCATATGCCCACACTGAGGAAGGCAGAGAGCAATGGGCGCATATTAGGGCTATGCCCAAGGCTAAAGTCACTGTGGGCACATAAAATGCCATGCGCCCACACTGTTCTTCTTCTCAAACCCGAGAAGAAGAACCATGGAACCCATGAACTTCCAAGGTCCATAAATCACTCAAAATAACTCAAAAGCCTAGTTTTCAAAGGTCCATTTTGGGTAAAATCAATTTCTCTACAACATAGAACACTCAAAACTTGAAAACAAAGAAGTTTTAGAGATCAAAACCCAAAAAAACAAAATTTATGAAAACATACATCTACAAGTTATAATCCTCCAAAATCAAAAATGCTAAGTACTAAAGAGTCTTAGAAGCTTGTGGGGAAGACAATAGAACAATAAAAATGGAGTTCCTCCATGAAGCAAGTTGTACTTGCCTAAGGTGATTGGAGAGAATTTAATGGAGGAAGAAGAAAAAGTAAATAAAAAGTAAATAAAAGTAAATGAAAGTAAAGAAGGAGAGAGAAAAAGGGTTGGTTGTAAAAGGGGGTTTATCATGATGAACCACTCACCAAACCAAACCAAAATAAACCAAGCCAAACCATGCCATGCTATGCTAGACAAGCCAAGATACGGGTCGGGAATCCGTACACGTATACTGGAAATACGTATAACAAAAAAGGGAGTGACAACTCTACCCACCTTAAAAGAATTCTGTCCTCGAATTTAATCAAGAGGCTAGAGATGTCGAGGCAAGCTACACTAATCACGAGCAATCTATGACTAGCAGTCAATCAAGCAATCATTCATACAAGCAAGAATTTGAAAGCATAAGGCATTAGGAAAATATTATATCTTATGAGTCAAATAGGTGTGGATATCGCGATCGAATATCATCCTCACGTTTCACGTTGACTCATCCAAAGAGTGATGACCCCAAGCAACACAGACTAAACTAATACTCTTGTTCTTGAGTATCTTCTCTCTCCGGTCCAATATGGATACGGGTCTTTCCTCATACGAAGGTTGTTACCAACAACCAATTCTGAATGATCAAGGACATGACTCGGATTCGGATATTCCATTGCAATTGGGTACATGGAAGACATCATATACCTCACGTAACGACGACGGAAGAGCGAGACGATAGGACACATCACCTACCCGTTCAAGAATGTCGAACGGCCCTATATACCTAGGACTAAGCTTTCTCCGTACGCCAAAACGAATGACGCCACGGATGGGCAAGATCCTAAAGAATACGTTCGTCGATAGAAAATTGGAGGGGACGTCGATGGAATCGGCCCAATGATGCTGGCGATCTCACGTAACTCGAAGATGATCTCTGACTTGTCTGACCACCTCAATAGTCGCGTAATCATATCTGGACCAAGCATTTGCTCTCGCAGAAATCATCCCATGCTAACGAGGATCCGCACTTTCTGCCGTACAAGGCCTCAAAGGGCGCCATCTGGATATAGCCGTGAAATCGTTGTTATAGGAGAACCCCACGAGATACAGGTGATCTTCCCACGAACCACCAATCAAGCGTACATGATCGCAACATATCTTCAAGAGTCTGGATCGTACGTTCTGACTGGCCATCTGTTTGTGGATGATAAGCTGAACTAAACTTGAGATGAGTCCCCAAACTCTTCTGAAGACTCTGCCAAAGTACGATATAAATCTTCAATCTCTGTCGGATACAATACTGATTGGTACTCCATAAAACCTGATATCTTTCTGAGGTACATATCTGCAAGCTGATCGTCGACTGGCCGATTCTGAAAGGAGAAAATGAGCTACTTTGGCGAGTCTGTCAACTATAACCCAGATAGTGTCATGCCACGATCCCGCAGAGTCCTTTCGTCCTCGCTTCGGACCCTTTGGGACCGTTCGTCCTCGCTAAGGCGTAATGCCGTGTAAGCCTAAGTTGCGCTTGCACAAGGCCAGGACCTGAAGCAAGACAACATAGACGAGGTTGACAATACGCAGCGGAACATAAAGCAGATAATTGAAGCGGCAGCGGACATATTTCAGAATACAAGCATGGAACACAATGGTAACAAGAAACAATTCTCTTTATTGATTTCATTTGATCAGATTACAAGCTCTCGATTCTCTCTGATACAATATTACATTCTCTCAGAACTTTACATATTACAATGATCCCGTTCACATACATATATCCCTTTATATACAAAACTAACTCTTTGTAACAGATGTCATCTCTTGGGCATCTCTTCTGATTTCTAGCTCCTAAGGATGAGGCTCGGGCTATCGCTTCGAACAAACCTTTTCGATGCATAATGCAACTGCATGCAGATTGATGGCAGGTCAGTATATCAGCATACTGGTAGAATTATGAACAAAGAGCTACATTTGTCTGAAACGATCACTGTTCAATTAGTGAGAAAACATTTCTTGTGATGTGATCATGCTAGTTTTACCTAGATTCATTCCATGCATACAGAGTCAGTTATATCTCTTTTGAAAACATCTTTGAAAAACCCATTTCAATAAAGTTCATTTCAAGCATACAAAGGACTAATCATTTCAAGCACGATGACTATTCATTTGTGCAGTGCACAGCGTGTTTCATGAGCATATCATTTCTTTTTGTTCGAGCAACTGTTAGGGTCAATGACAAGCACGATATCATCTTTTTCTTTAGCGAAACATAGCACTTCTTGGTAATAGATTAATCTTTTCTTGCAATTCATATAGCAACTCAAGTAATACATGTGTATCACTTTTCAGCGATTCTTACCATCGCCGACCGTCCATCCCTACACAAGACCAGGATTAGCATAAATATTATAAAACCAACATTGTCATTCCCTGTTCGTCTCTACATCGTTAGCTCTTAGCAAAACATATGATACACATGTAGAGTGATTGGCAGCTGTGACTGTCCGGTTCAGCTCTACACCAACCCAACACCTATCTATATGATAGTCCATGGAAAACCCATGATTAGCCGCTGTGACTTCTTGGGTTCAGCTCGTCGCTAAGGACTCAGATCGACTCCCATTTTCACATGGAGGCCCTAATCTCTTAGGCCGAGTGGTCCAGGCGCCCCCAGATCCACCCCAGAGACAAATTTTCCTTGTTAACAAGATTTCCTAGACCACATGCATGCAATAGCAGGATTCTAGCAGAGAGACAGATTTGTGATCAGATGTACGACATGTTCTTTCATGCCTTTGCAGATATACGACACGTTCAGTTCGTGCCTTTCTTTTAAGGTCAACATGTACAAGTTTGTCTGTACATGTCTATAATTCTCAAGCAATACTTAGCAGCAAGCAATGATCAAGCATTCAATTCGATTCATTTGTCTTCTCTATCGTATCAAGCATGACAAGAATTAATTCGGTTCTTATTAGCAGACAACGAATCTTCTTATTAGCATGCAGATTATTTTTTCTTGTTCTTAGCATGGCAACATGTGAAATCTCTTATAAGCATACATAGTGGTTACCGACTTGTTATTAGCATGACAAGTTCTCTTTATCAAGGCAACAATCATATCTTAGCGAGGCAACATGTGAATTCTCTTAAAGCATACTCAATGATTTACCATATTGTTATTAACAAAAGCCTTCAATCAAAAAAAAACTCAGATTTAAGGCGTAAGCAAATCAGCAAATGTGACTTCGTCCACTCACCCAGATCAATCTATTACAAAGTCAGCAATCCGATCTTTCTGTTTATCTGGTGCCTTTACGGAGGGGCACTACATAATTATCCACCGAAAAGAAGTTTCGTCCCCGAAACTTAAGGAAAACTTACGATATCCTTAGCAGCGATAGTCCATCCTTCGCCATCATCAATCCATAAAATCACAATTCAGATCATATCAAAACACTTGTTCAATCAAGCATTTCAATCTCAATTCATTAAATCGATAAAACATATGCCGACATCATAAAAATAATTACGGACTTATTGTATGGAAGATCTCATTATTGATATCGAGTAGGCAAAGGAATTTCGATCAGAAGACATGTACAAATTCAATTGAATCAAAATTGGCCAGAGGATCGTATTGCTCTGATACCATTCTGTCACGCCCCGATCCCAGAGTCTTTCGTCCTCGCTTCGGACCCTTTGGGACCGTTCGTCCTCGCTAAGGCGTGATGCCGTGCAAGCCTAAGTTGTGCTTACACAAGGCCAGGACCTGAAGCAAGACAAGATAGACAAGGTTGACAATACGCAGCGGAACGTAAAGCAGATAATTGAAGCAGCAGCGGATATATTTCAGAATACAAGCATGGAACACAATGGTAACAAGAAACAATTCTCTTTATTGATTTCTTTTGATCAGATTACAAGCTCTCGATTCTCATGATACAATATTACATTCTCTCAGAACTTCACATATTACAATGATCATGTTCCCATACATTACATCCCTTTATATACAAAACCAACTCTTTGTAACAGATGTCATCTCTTGGGCATCTCTTCTAATTTTGGCTCCTGGGATGAGGCTTGGGCTATCGCTTCGGATAATCCTTTTCGATGCATAATGCACCTGCATGCAGACTGATGGTGGGTCCGTATATCAGCATACTGGTGAATTGTGAACAAAAAGCTACATTTGTCTGAAACGATCACTGTTCAATTAGTGAGAAAATGTTTCTTGTGATGTGATCTTGCTAGTTTTACCTAGATTCATTCCATGCATACCGAGTCAGTTTACATCTCTTTTGAAAACATCTTTGAAAAACCATATTTCAATGCAGTTCATTTCAAGCATACAAAGGACAAATATTTCGAGCACGATGATTCATTTGTGCAGTGCGCAGCGTGTTTCATGAGCATATCATTTCTTTTTGTTCGAGCAACTGTTAGGGTCAATGACAAGCACGATATCATATCTTTTTTTTGTGGAACATAGCACTTCTTGGTAACAGATTAATCTTTTCTTGCAATTCATATAGCAACTCAAGCAATACATGTGTATCACTTTTCAGTGATTCTTACCATCGCCGACCGTCCATCCCTACACAAGACCAGGATTAGCATAAACATTATAAAACCAACATTGTCATTCCATATTCGTCTGCATCGTTATCTCTTAGCAAAACATATGATAGACACATGCAGAACGATTGGTAGCTGTGACTCTCCGATTTAGCTCTACACCAATCCAACACCTATCTATATGATGGTCCATGGGAAACCCATGATTAGCCGATGTGACTCTCTTGGGTTTAGCTCGTCGCTAAGGACTCAGATCGACTCCCATTTTTACATGGAGGCCCTAATCTCTCCTAGGCTGAGTGGTCCAGGCGCCCCCAGATCCACCCGAAAGACAAATTTTCCTTGTTAACAAGTTGTTCTAGACCACATGCATGCTCTATCAGGATTCTATCAGATGAGACAGATTTGTGATCAGATGTACGACATGTTCTTTTCATGCCTTTGCAGATATACGACACGTTCAGTTCGTGCCATTTTTTTATTCAGGTCAACATGTACATGTCTGTCTGTACATGTTTATAATTCTCAAGCAATACTTAGCAGCAAGCAATGATCAAGCATTCAATTCGATTCATTTGTCTTCTCTATCGTATCAAGCATGACAAGCATCAATTCGGTTCTTATTAGCAGACAACGAATCTTCTTATTAGCATGCAGATTATTTCTTTTCTTGTTCTTAGCATGGCAACATGTGAAATCTCTTATAAGCATACATAGTGGTTACCGACTTGTTATTATCATGACAAGTTCTCTTTATCAAGGCAACAATCATATCTTAGCGAGGCAACATGTGAATTCTCTTAAAGCATACTCAATGATTTATCATATTGTTATTAACAAAAGCCTTCAATCAAAAAAAACTCAGATTCTTAAGGCGTAAGCAAATCAGCAAATGAGACTTCGTCCACTCACCCAGATCAATCTGTTACAAAGTCAGCAATCCAATCTTTCTGTTTATCTAGTACCTTTACGGAGCGGGGCACTACATAATTATCCACCGAAAAGAAGTTTCGTCCCCGAAACTTAAGGAGAAACTTACGATATCCTTAGCAGCGATAGTCCTCATCCTTCGCCATCATCAATCCATAAAATCATAATTCAGATCATATCAAAACTCTTGTTCAATCAAGCATTTCAATCTCAATTCATTAAATCGATAAAACATATGCCGGCATCAAAAATAATTACGGACTTATTGTATGGAACTTTCATCTCATTATTGATATCGAGTAGGCAAAGGAATTTCGATCAGAAGACATGTACAAATTCAATTGAATCAAAATTGGCCAGAGGATCGTATTGCTCTGATACTATTCTGTCACGCCCGATACCACAGAGTCCTTTCGTCCTCGCTTCGGACCCTTTGGGACCGTTCGTCCTCGCTAAGGTGATGCCGTGCAAGCCTAAGTTGCGCTTGCACAAGGCCAGGACCTGAAGCAAGACAAGATAGACAAGGTTGACAATACGCAGCGAAACCTAAAGCAGATAATTGAAGCAGCAGCGGATAATTTCAGAATACAAGCATGGAACACAATGGTAACAAGAAACAATTCTCTTTCTTTATTTCTTTTGATCAGATTACAAGCTCTCGATTCTCTCTGATACAATATTACATTCTCTCAGAACTTTACATATTACAATGATCCGTTCCCATACATTACATCCCTTTATATACAAAACCAACTCTTTGTAACATATGTCATCTCTTGGGCATCTCTTCTGATTTCTGGCTCCTGAGGATGAGGCTCGGGCTATCGCTTCGGATATCCTTTCGATGCATAATGCACCTGCATGCAGACTGATGGTGGGTCAGTATATCAGCATACTGGTGAATTGTGAACAAAAAGCTACATTTGTCTGAAACGATCACTGTTCAATTAGTGAGAAAACGTTTCTTGTGATGTGATCTGGCTAGTTTTACCTAGATTCATTCCATGCAAACAGAGTCAGTTTACATCTCTTTTGAAAACATCTTTGAAAAACCATATTTCAATTCAGTTCATTTCAAGCATACAAAGGACTAATCATTTCGAACACGATGACTATTTATTTGTACAGTGCGCAGCGTGTTTCATGTGCATATCATTTCTTTTTGTGCGAGCAACTGTTAGGGTCAATGACAAGCACGATATATATCTTTTTCTTTTATGGAACATAGCACTTCTTGGTAACAGATTAATCTTTTCTTGTAATTCATATAGCAACTCAAGCAATACATGTGTATCACTTTTCAGGGATTCTTACCATCGCCGACCGTCCATCACTACACAAGATCAGGATTAGCATAAATATTATAAAACCAACATTGTCATTCCATATTCGTCTCTGCATCGTTATCTCTTAGCAAAACATATGATAGACACATGCAGAACGATTGGCAGCTGTGACTCTCCGATTTAGCTCTACACCAATCCAACACCTATCTATATGATGGTCCATGGGAAACCCATGATTAGTCGCTACGACTCTTGGGTTCAGCTCGTCGCTAAGGACTCAGATCGACTCCCATTTTCACATGGAGGCCCTAATCTCTCCTAGGCCGAGTGGTCCAGGCGCCCCCAGATCCACCGAAAGACAAATTTTCTTGTTAACAAGTTGTCCTAGACCACATGCATGCTCTAGCAGGATTCTATCAGATGAGACAGATTTGTGATCAGATGTACGACATGTTTTTTATGCCTTTACAGATATACGACACGTTCAGTTCGTGCCTTTCTTTTATTCAGGTCAACATGTACAAGTCCGTCTGTACATATCTATAATTCTCAAGCAATACTTAGCAGCAAGCAATGATCAAGCATTCAATTCGATTCATTTGTCTTCTCTTATCGTATCAAGCATGACAAGCATCAATTCGGTTCTTATTAGCAGACAACGAATCTTCTTATTAGCATGCAGATTATTTCTTTTCTTGTTCTTAGCATGGCAACATGTGAAATCACTTATAAGCATATAGTGGTTACCGACTTATTATTAGCATGACAAGTTCTCTTTATCAAGGCAACAATCATATCTTATCGAGGCAACATGTGAATTCTCTTAAAGCATACTCAATGATTTACCATCTTGTTATTAACAAAAGCCTTCAATAAAAAAAACTCAGATTCTTAAGGCGTAAGCGAATCAGCAAATGAGACTTCGTCCACTCACCCAGATCAATCGTCTTCTGTTATAAAGTCAGCAATCTGATCTTTCTGTCTATCTAGTGCCTTTGCATAGCGGTGTACTACAGATAGTATCTCTCCCAGCTGGAGATTTAGGTAACCCAGTTACAAAATTCATGGTAATGTGCTCCCATTTTCATTTTGGGATCGGTAAAGGTTGAAGAAGTCCAGCCAGTCTCTGATGTTCAGCCTTAACTTATTGGCAAACTAAACAACGAGAGATAAACTGGACTATCTCTCTCTTCATGCCATTCCACCAAAAATGCTGACGGATATCATGATACATCTTCGTACCGCCGGAATGAATTGAATATTATGAATTGTGAGCATCTGCTATGATCTCTTCCCTAATATCACCACTGGGTACACAAAGACGCCTTCGATGTCGAAGTGTACCATCCTCATGAATATACAACTCTGCTATCCGTCCTGCTACACATTCTGCACTAAACCGCTGAAGCTAAAATCCGTTGACTGAGCTAACTTAATCCTCTCAACTAAACTGGACTAAACTTGCATACTGGCCATCAATGCCACATTAGTGTGAAGAACAACTTCAATACCCATCTTCTGAAGATCTACTAACAACTCTGACTGTGCTGTTAGAAAATAAACTTCGGCTCTTCTGCTCAATGCATATGCAATAACGTTGGCTTCCAAGGATGATACTGCAGGTTGATGTCGTAGTCCATAAGTAGCTCTGGCCATCTCCTCTGACGCATATTAAGATCCTTCTGAGGAAACACCTACTTAAGACTCTAGTGGTCGGTAAAAATCTCCACCCGACCTCCATACAAATAATGCCTCCACAATTTGAGTGCAAAAACCACTACTGCTAACTCTAAGTCGTGGGTTGGGTAATTTCTCTCATGATCACGAAGTTAACGTGACGCATAAGCTACTACCTTACCTTGCTGCATCAAGACGCATCCCAATCCTTTGTCGGAAGCATCACAATAGACTAAAAATCCTCTAGTCCCATCTGGAAGCGTGAGAATGGATGCCGTCATTAATCCTTGCTTCAACTTCTCAAATGAATACTGACACACTGTTGTCCAAGCAAACTACACATCCTTGCGGGTCAACTGTGCCAGTGGTACTGAAATCGAGCAAAGTCTGATACAAATTGCCGGTAATAGCTAGCCAATCCTAGGAAACTCCGAACTTCTACGATGGTACTGGGAACTGGCCATGTCTCTATGGCCACAATCTTCTGGGGGTCCACTTCCACTCCACCTCGGGTGATGATGTGACCTAACTATGAGATATGATCCAGCCAAAACTCGCACTTACTGAACTTCGTGTACAACTGGTGCTCTCTAAAAATCTGAAGAACTACACGAAGATGCTGCTCATTCTCTGCCTCATTCTTACAATAGTCTAAGATGACCTCTATAAATACTATTATGAACTGGTCCAAATAGGGTATGAAGATGATTCATAAGGTCCATAAATACGGCTAGCGCATTGGTCGCTCCAAATGGAATACAAGGAACTCCCAATGTCCATATCTGGATCTGAACGCTGTCTACAAGATATTTTGCTCTCTGACTCTGATCTGATGGTACCCGGACCGTAAGTCAATCTTCGAGAATACTGCCGCTCCTCTGAGTTGATTAAATAAATCATATATCCTTGGTAGAGGATATATGTTCTTGATTGTTACAGAGTTTAAGGTAAGATAATCAACACATAATCTTGACGTACCATACTTCTTTTTCACAAGAAGTATTGGGGCTCCACAAGGTGATCCACTAGCACAAATGAATTCTTTGGTTCTGAGTTCTTCAATCATCTTGTACAAGATTTCTAACTCTGAAGGTGTCATCCTGTATACTCCTCCTGACACTAGTGCCATCCCTGGAAGCAAATCACTGGTGAACTCTCTCTCTCTCTAGGGGCATGCCTGGAAGCTCTTCGGGAAATACATCAGGAAACTCTTCTACTACTCTAGAAAACTGAACTGCTACTGCTAATGCCATCCACAATACTGGTGGAGAAGGTTCTACTTCGCCTCTGGAAAATAAAAACTCTAGTTCGTCGGGAATACCAAAATAATCCTACCAATATGGCAATCTATTCTTGCATATTGATCCTTCAACCAATCCATTCCTAAGACCACATCATAGTCGACCATCAAAAATTCTATCAATCTAGCGAGGATCTCTCTACCACTAACTACGATTCGACACGAGGAATAGACTCTATCTAATCCCATAAGACCGTTACCAGTAAGTATATTGAGCCTTACTGATAATGACTCAAGCTCCAATCCTATCGTGTTGCTAATTGTGCAGACATAAATGAATACGATGTACCCGAGTCAATAATACGAATGCTGGAAAAGAGTTGACGATAATGGTACCTGCCACCACCTCACCTGATGCCAATTCTTCTGCTACGGTCAGAGCCATAGTCTGTCCTTGCCCTCTTGGTGCTGGTCTCCTCTGCTGGAAACCTCTCTGCCAATTTTGAATCTAAGCTTGGGCATACTGCTGAGCCTGAGGCGGCAATGGCCTAGGAGGCTGGTACTACTACTGCACTGGTGCTGGACCCCTAAACGATGGACTGGTTAGTTTTGATGATGATGAACTAGCTCTATTCGGATAGGACCCTATCTTGTGGTCCGGTACCCCACAAGCCAAGCACAATCCCTGTACTCTGCGATATTCTGATACTACATGTCCTGGCTTCCTACAATGAGAGCAGCCCATTGCGGAAGACTGCTTCGGCTTCTGCTGTTGAGGATACGTCGATGTCGAGTGCTGAACCGACGAAACTTTGGTCGCCCTCCAAGGAGCTCTAATTGTCAAAGCCCTAGTTACCGGGGCTGGTGCTGATGACTGGGACATCTGCCCAAGAGACCTCTTTCGTCCTCCGCTTCTATCTATAATCCTTTGCGAAGTATACTTATGCCTCTTCGCTGCTTGCAAGACGACAACAAACGTCTGGTGCTCAAACTGCTCTACCGAAATAATGATCTTTAGGTAGAGTTCATGCTGGAATCGCTGGGCTCGATCCAATTCGGTTGCCACCAAGGTAGGAGCAAACTGACTGAGTCTAAAAAACTCGACCGCATATCCATCAACCATCATGTCCATCTGCTTAAGGATGGTGAATCTCGTCAGCAAATTATACCGATATATTGTATCGAAGTACTTCGTCTAGAACTTGTTGCTGAATACTGCCCACAAAACAAGCGTTGGTAATCCAACTGCTAGCATGCCCCACCAACTGTGGGCTAAGTTTAATAGCTGTAGGTGCACAACGGCCACCTTCTCTTCCTCAGGAATCCTAGCTGCCTCCAGGATAACTTCTATATCTTGAAGCTATGCATCATCAGTGATAGCATCTTCACTGCCGTCAAAGAAGGGAGGCTTCAGACGCTTGAAGCTGTTGGCCATGTTGTTCCTTTGGTAACCAACTCTGTCCATGGCATCTTATCTTGTCTGGTACAGGGCATCGCTCCGACGATCTTGAGATGCATGCAATTCCCTGATGTGTCCTACCAGGCTTCCGTTGTCAGGCTCTATAAGCTGAGCTGGCTGAATGGGTGGCTGTTGGCCCTCGGTAGGCATGACTCTAGAGGCTACCCCTGAATGTTGGGCTTGGTCTCCAGGTTGTTGCTGGTTCGCTGGAGGTGCTCCGTATCGCTGATCGGTAGGACCAGGAGCAATGACGCTAAAGAAACGATACGAGGAAAAATAAGGAAGGACCATGATAGATCGAGGATCTACGCATGTGATCAGGTCAAGATTTCAAAAATATTAGAAGACACGAGTAGAGATTAAGGGCTAGTGCTGATTGAAACATCTTTTTAGTGAAACCCTCACACATCTTGATTTACAAGACCTGCATGGGCCACCACTTAAATTGTGTCACACCCCAGAACCAGAATACTGGAGAGCAGGGACAAACACAGCCTGCTACGTATATAGAAGTAAATCCCATCTCGCAATATGGTCACAGATATCTAGATGTATGAGGGTCTAACTACAAGCCAACAGTCTCTTATGGTCAAGAACAAGCCTAGTATCTCAATCTCAAGCAAGCAAGTAAAGGTAACAAGATGGTAGATCATTAGACATACAAAGTAAGGCATCCCATACATTACATATTCAAATGATCATGAAGCTAGTCATACAAAATATGAAGACTAGTAAGAGTTTAAGTCATACATGATCAACCCTAGGATTTGTCAATCATGTTACAGCCCTTAGGCAGACAAAAATGTAAATTTAACACGAGCTAACACTTGCTCGATGGCTAAACGCCTCAAAAGAATAATTCACAATAGAATAAAAGAGCAAAATAAAACCCACTCGTTGCCAGGGTTGCGTCTAGAGTTCACTATCTGGCGGGAAGGCTGGAAGATCCTCGGGAGCTACTCCAAATTTGGCCATACAAAACCAGCTGGGTCAGAATCCATAAGAGCAATTGCCACAAGTGAGGCTTCACTTAGGAACTAAAACCAGCATATTAGCACATAAAGACATAATAGATAATGAAAGACATGAGTTAAAGGAAACAGGGTGATAAACGATAAGATAACTAAAGAACTATTCCAGTAACCAAGTTACAACCCGTAAACCAAACAAGGACCGGGGTTGTAACCCTTTACCTGAATAGAAATTAGTCTCTAACCAATTATCGATAAAGTTAAGTATAACAGTAACGTGCTAAGATAACCTTGTACTGGTCTTGCCTAGGCAAGACTAGACTAGACTCCATCCATCAATCATGACCAAGCAATGAGTATGGCTTGACACATTAACTAACTAGGGTTATTACAAGCTTAGTTTCTAACAAGATGCATCGAGATGTTCCAACAGCAACGAGCCCTGTAGACTTAATCCAGGTTATCCGGTCGCAAGTTAAGAGAGTTGTATTAGGTGACTTGGGGGTACAACACATGACAGTGTGATGGAAATGTGCCCTACTTGACGGCAGGCTACAACTCCAATTAGAGCACCCAGATAACGGGACCGTCTGTAGCTGGAAAATCTCTTCATGGACTACTTGATCAATCTAGTTATTATCCTAGTCAGATTCAGTATGAATTCCAGACCGTGGCAACCAGGAATTCATATCTTAGATAAGATGCAAGACGAAAAATGTAGCTTATACAAGCACAACCATCCACGGTGTCAAGACAAGAGTTACTTAGCGAGTCAAGATAGCCGTCGCAACAGCATATCAAGATTTATCATGTTAGGTTACTTATCATGTCAAGAGTGCGTCACGATGGACCACTATCAAGAATTATTATGTCAAGTTACTTGTCAAAAGTGTACCACGACGGGTCACTACCAAGGGTTATTATTTAAAGTTACAATGTCATGTCGTATTCATGTAAATGCACCACGATGGGCCACTATCATGAAGTTGTTAGAGAGTGTACGTGCCATACCAAGATCGTGTTTAAAGCTCAGAGTACATGTGCAACATAGAAAATAACCTAATAGGACTTAGTCAAGTAAAGAGTACAAACAAAGTCACAATTTACACTAAGGACCATATGGACAAATACGGCCATTTGCAAGAGATGGCACAAGGGTCAATAGGGTGTCATGAAGAGCATGCACCCAAAATACATGTGCTGAGAGTAGCATGCGCCCATGGCCTATACGCCCACAAGCATGCGCTTATAGTCTATGCGCCCACATGAAGAAGGCAGGGTGCATGGTCTATGCGTCCACATGAGGAAGGCAGGGAGTGTTTGCCATTGATTGTAAAAGTACAGAACAATTATCGGAGGACTGAACTTAGACTCATAATACAAACTCGCTTGTACAAAGAAAGCCTAGGGACGAAAACCTAGGTACAGCAATCTAAGTACAATTGTTTATTTTAGATTCTGGGGGGTGACGATAGAGGCTCGGGAAGGCGACGGCAGCCCTGCCTTACTCCTTGGACGATCGGTATGCAGCCTTGGCTCCTTATGAAAAGATGGTTGGCGTTGACGAAGAAGTGCTCTTTTTGCTTCTCTGTTGCTCTCCTGGCTTCTCTCTCTCTCCCTGTGTATTCTCTCTCTGACTCTGTATATTTTTATTCTTTTTGTTGTCGGTTCTTATGCAAAGAAATGATGCTGGCTATTTATAAGAGTGGGGTATGATCATTAGGGTTTGCTAATGATCATTTGTTTGGAATGTCGGCGCTCCTTCAATCTATCTGAACCCTTGATCCTGATTACAATAAATCTCGGCCATTAATGAGGATAGCACCGAATCTTGTGAGCAATTAATGTTAACTGCTTTAAATCTCCATGATGGATTCTACCAATATCCGATTGCTCGCCACGTGTCCCATTGGCTTGATGATAAATGATATGCCTTGATCTCAGTAATTATGATGATGATGTCAAATATATTTGTTGAAATTCGGTTAAATCGTTGATTGATCCGATGCCACGTGGTTTGATTGTGGGTCCTGCCAGAGCCGCATAGGATGGACAATACTTGAACCGCAGGGAGATACTCTTCATGAGCCGTATCGGACAATGCTTCATCGAACCGCAGGGAACGAACTCTCAATGAGCCGCATATGCATAGTCTTTGCGAGCCGTATGAGCTAGCATTGTATTGAGCCGCAGGGGCTGAGCTCTCAGTGGGCCGCATATGGCTGATTTCTGCTAGTCATATAAGGTGACTTCTCAGTGAGCCGTATGAAGCTGTTCTCTCTTTGAGCCGTATGAGATTTGCCACATGGCAACCTAGGATTTCTGACGGATTGGGTCAGAGATCTTCTTCTTTTCCCGAAGCGTCTGTCATTTTGGTAGAGCCATTATGACACTTTATGCCAGAGCCGCCACAGTCGTCAAATCGTGTCAGAGCATTAAATGAGGCCACTATTCAAAGGGCCAGCTGTAGGGAAGGATCACAGGGGGACACGTGGCATGGATCGAGCCGCATATTTCTGCTGAACCGCATACACTCTCGAGCCGTATGAGACAGAAAGTCTTTCTTTGAACTGTATAAGACAGCTCCCATATGAGCCGCATGGGCTTCGTATCCGGAGCCGCATGGACGATTATTCTGATATTTTCCATGCTTCTACAGGACCCCCTTCAAAGTTTTCAATTTGCAAAATTGAAACACTTTGGATAAGAAGCATGGTCCCGTTCATGCCGCATAAGTGTCCCAGCCGCATAGATTCATCTGTCCGTATAGGCTCTTTGCCACGTGTCCTGACTACGTGTGCAAATCTTCATTAAATGCTCTTGATTCGTCTTGATTTACTGCCGTCTTTTGGGGGAGGATCCCAAAGGTTGGTTATGCCTTGACCGAAGCGTTTTTGCCTTTATTTTTTTGAAGCGGCGTGTAATCCGAGGCATCATCCGAGACGTTTGTTCGTTTTATGGGTCTCTTTCGCCTATAAATAAGAGTCTTTTAGTCCCCTTGGGTTTCTTTACCTTCTTTCTTTGCTCAAATCCCCTGTTGCAGACTTTGCTCTTCGTCTTCTCCCTTCATCGATCGATAATGGCTCCCAAGAAGGCTGCTGCTGCTGCGGGCAAGAAGGCCGCATCATCCTCTGCGGCTGCGAAGGGCAAGAAGGCTGCGTCTTCATCGACAGCGACGGCGAACGTGGTGGCTCCTCCGCCGACTGGCGCGCCTGCTTTTCACCCTGACGTCCACCCGCCCATTGCTGGTAGGATTCCTTAATATGAACCGCCATGGCTACGCCGCATATTTTATGCGTGAGCTTATATTCCAAAGCATGTTGTGTGTCCGACTCATGCTCGGGCCGCATGGGGTATGACCCAGGTTTGAGCCGCATGAAAGTGGTTTGCATGACTACTTCTTTATCAAGGCCGCATAAGCTTCATCAGGATTTGGACCGTACGAACTCTTTCAAACTGAGCCGTTTAAGCACATTTCGAACCGAACCGCATAAGCTCATCCTCGCTGGACCGCATAAGCTCATCTTTGCAGGGCCGTATAAGCTTTTTCGAGCCGAATAAGCTTATTCAAATTGGACCATATTGGCATATACTCCATTCGAACCGCGTAAATTCCTCTGTACTGAGCCGCATGAGTTCCTTTCGAACGGAACCGCATAAGCTTATTCGCTCTGGACCGCATGGACTCTTTCAAACTGAGCCGCATAAGCTCACTTAGACTAATCTGTTCAAACCCTTTTAAACCGAGCTGCATGAGGCTATACTGAGCCGCAGAAGCATCATGTAGTTTTGTGTTTCAGCTATCTTTTTGACTTTGTTTCTTTTGCCTCTTCTTCAGTGAATCTGCCCGTGAATCCTGCGGGGGAACTTATGGTAGGCTCCCGTCAGTTTGCTTCGGGCGTACATCGGGATGACTTAGTTCGTCAAGTGTCCGAACAGCTACTTGTTGACGAATCTTTGGAGCGACTAAATGCTATCAGAGTTCAATCTTTTCAATTCCTTGGTGATATGATGAGCTCCAGGCAGTCTGATGAGAAGTATCTGAAAGCGGTTTTCCTCTTTGGAGATGCGTTGGTCATAGAAAACTCCCGAGTGCTAGATGTTTCCGAGAGTTGGGATTTTGACCTGGACGGGATGCCAATTCACATCCCTATTATAAAGCGCCATTTCCCTTTCGAGTGGTTCAATATGATCGTTCTGGATAGGCAGATGCCGGACACCCTCACTCCAACCCGACCAGGGATGTTTGTTGGTAACATCCGTTATAACAGAGCCACTGGGTCAGTACGCGCGGTCAAAGATCCGACCAGTCGGTCCGTGATGGGATTAGTTCCGGGTACCTTCATCAACACTCCCGGTCCTAACTTTTCATTCTCCCAGGCTGATATCTTCCTGAGTCAGCTTGCTCGCAAAGGGTCCTATCCTATTGGCAGGTTGGTACTGCCGAGCTGGTTACACCCCATTCCCCCGTGGGCTAATCTGACCTCATGGATTCTACGAAAGTACGAAGAGTTTTTGCGGGGAGTCAACCTTTATGATGCTATCCGGGGTACCAGCCATGGGTTGCCCGTTAATAAGCTACATGGCCCTTCTGGAGATGTACAATCATCGGACGGGGACCTTTTTCACCCCTGTTGGAGAATTGGGGCTCGCTCTTCACGAGATGTATGCGGTCTCCAAGCTCCCCGGGGGGGATAAACCCTTCGAAGTGTACACTCCGACGAATGAGGAGGTCCAAGATTTGGATCGACGATTCCCCGGTTTCGTCGTCGTGTATCAAGAACTATTATGCCATCATAGCACCTATCACCGGACGACTATCCAGAAAAATGACAGCTCGGAAGGGGACTCTCCCCATACTAAATCTTGGGTCGCGTACTTTTTCAAATTCAGTACGGCTGGCCGGGTTACTTTCCGAGATCGTTTAACTCCTAGGGAAGTAGAGGCCTTGGTGTCGACCGCTAAGAGGTCGAAGTCTAAAAGTGACCGGTTCGGGAGCCAGATTGACTCCTTCAGCTACTTTTGTTATGGTACCCGGTGGTTGTCAGAGAAGGCACTCTTGGCCGGGTTTCTAATGGTATGGCTGCGCAACTGCGTGGTCTCAGGAGGGGCAGGCTCTATTGAGAGGATCAGTCGCCACTTCATTCTTACTGCCGTAAAATTGGCCTTTGGGATCAGGCTGGCTCTTCTTCCTGTCATGGTGTGCAGTATTCAGCATGGTCTCCGCGCCTTCTCGTCCAAGGTTATTGCTCGTGACGTGGCAATAGATTTCGAACGTGTAGAATTGCCTTATCGTTACTTGTTGGGATGGCTATTGCTGCATTATCAGTCCTTGATGAGGCCTGGGACGGGAGATGGCGTTACAGATGACGACGCATTTCTTTTCAAGTATCACCACCAGCCTTGGGAATGTAGTACCATGCCGGCGTATCGGAGGATGCTGGCGAGGGTGGACGGGTACAATTTTTTTGTGTCCGTTCCTCGTTTCACTGATCAAGAGGTGAGGAGTGTTCATGTTGATGGGGTTGGACCTCCTCATTTCTTGCCTGAAAAGATGCATTTTTGGCTGCGTAATATTCGCCTGGCACATCTAGTTTACCGGAATCGCAATACTGTGTATTTGGAGCCCTACTTGTCTAGTAGGTTTGCCCGTCAATTTGGGTATAGTCAGCTATTCCTCGGGCGCCCCAGTTCTCACCTGGGATTTGAAGGTAGCATTCTTGACGGTATTAGGGCAAGGAGCTACTATGACACCTGTCATACTCGGACTAGCTTCTTGGTCCCTGCCGCAAACGTGATAGGGGAAATCCTGCATATGGCGGCCTTATATCATGTTACGGCGAATCCTCTTTCCCTCGATTTTGACTCGAGGACTAGCTTCATCGTGGGCACTCGCCTAGCGGAGAAGGCTACGACGTCGAGAGCAAAGAAGAAAGGGACGAATAGAGTTCCTTCGCCCGATTCCGAGTCCTTCGACACAATTGAGGAAGACAACGAACGGGACGACGAAGACTCCCTTTCTGGTGGGGGTGAAGAAGTAACGGATCAACCGCTTCCCACACCCGATGAACGGGCGGAAGATCCGTTGATTACTGCACAAAAGGAAGCAGTGAGAGAAGAACAACTTTCAGCCGTGTCTGGTCCCTCGCGTAAACGGGTCAGACCCGAGTCTTTTGACAGTAGAGCGACCTTTTCCGTGAAGAGAGCCGCTGTTAGGTCTCGTGGATTACTTATCACCGAGAAGGGTGAAGATACAAACGCTATTCTGGAGGTAAGACCAAGTCATAGCCATCTCTTTGTTGTAGTTTTCTTTTCTCTTGGGGATATGACTTAATCACTTTTTTTTGTAGGCGTCCGATGAGCCGACCTCTCCTGAATCATCTACCACCCCTGAAGCTGATCCGGCCCTTGCTGCTTTGGTTAGTGACATGTGTGCTACGGTCCTTTCTGCGGGGGCTCTCTCAGCGGCGGCTGGAAGCTTCGAGGTTGCTGAGGTCTCGGCCCGGGGTGACGAAGGTTCCCTCGGACCCGTCTCTGAGACCGCTGATCTTCAATAAGGTATCGTTGATCTCGGTGCATCCCCTCCCGAGGACGCAAGGAGGGAGGAGTCTGTTATACCTGACTCGGGAACTGTTGGTGAAGAGGCTGCGGTGGCTGTAAGCAAACCTCGGCCTCCACACTCCTCAACTGGTAAGATAAGCCAGATATTGACTAGTGAGGGGGCTTATTTGCTCTATCAACATATCCTTCGGGTCAAATCGATTCATGGTTGGCTTGGCCCTGCAGGTCCTGACCCTTTACTTCCCGTCGTGGATGTTCTTGGGGAAGGCTCGGTCTGCCGTGATACGGGAGGAAGGAGCGTTCCCTCTCCTTTGCCGTCTCACGTCGAGGAGCCTCCTGCCAGCTCTGGGCCGATGGGAATGGGGTTGGCGATGGTCTCCGCCTCATCCTCTGTAAATTATACGGCTCCGGAGGCCGACCTCTCGACCCTGCCGAGTATTCAAGTTTTGCAGGCTGCCGAAGAGGAGTTGGCCGCTGTTCAAGCGTCCTTTCGTGCGGAGCTGCTTTCTCTCGTAGCAGGAGCGGCGGATTCCGTTGCGTCTTCTTCAGTGCTGCCAGCCACGCTTCCGTTGACACCGGCCTCCACGGAGACTCTGAACGAGGCGACGCAGGATGTGGTAGACAGCTTCTATCGTCATTTGATAAGGGGCGTAGACGCTGCCATAGGACGGGGGACCCCATTTTCTCTATCTTTTCAGTGCGCTCGGGGTCAAATTGCGACCTTGAAGTCCCTTCCTGGCGGGGTGGGATTGACTGCACTTGTGGAGCCTAAGCTGACGGAAGCTGATCAGCTTGTGACCCAGCTACTGGCGATACGACAGGCGGGCTTACCTGCTGCAATCGAGCGGGAGCGGGGCTTCCTCATTGCTGCTCGGGATCGGATTAAGCTAGCCCGAGATACTGCTGGGCCAGTTGTACGGGGGGACCTTGATAAGTTCTCCGTTTCGTATGACCAGCTGGGTCGCAGGAGTCAGGCTTGCCGTGCTCGGGAAGAGTCCACTTCTCATGGAATTGCTGATACGAAGGAGCGGATTCTTGGACTCCAGAGGCAACTGGCCTTCGTAGAATCAGAGCTGGAGGCTGTTCAGGCGGAGCAGGAGTCGATCGTTCGGGAGGCCGAGAAGGTTTCCCGATCTTCCGATAACCTGGAGCGGGCCTTTAAGAAATTTGAAGATAACTGGCAGGCTCACGCTCATCTGGAGGATGAGGCGGTGCTGACCCGCGAGGCAGAGCGTCGAGCCTCCCAGAGGTTTGAGCGGTCGGTTGCTTTGCTGACAGACCGTCTCAGGACGTTATGTACCCCAGAGCAGTGATCAGCCATCTGTTTTCTTTTGCTTTCTTTTCTTCTTTTTTTTGGTAAGAGGTGTGATCCCCAAATGATGTAGTACGTTGAATTTTGAATAAATGAGCCTGTTTCAACTCATCATCTCTTTCTTGTACTTGTGGCGTCTGTAGAATTTGGACTTGCTGGGGGATTTATTTGTGGACCTGTTATCCTAGGTGTACCTAGGTTTTAGGTACGGATAACAAGTTTGGACAGGATGTCCGGAACAGCCGTGGCAAAGTGGTCATGGATGTTCTCGGTGCTTAACAAAAAAAGGAATGCCGTAGAGCAGCTGGGCTCCCGGGGCATGGTGGGGTAGTGGATTTATGCTAAGAAGCTTAGCAAAGGAATATTTGTGGACCTATTATCCTTGGCGTACCCTGGTTCGGGATACAGATAATAGGGTGAAAGGAAAATCAATATATTTGCTCAGAGGTCATGAGGACATGGCAAGCATGAGGGTTTTACCGTGGAACCTTCCTGCTCAGAGGTAGTGAGGACATGGCAGAGAAGGTTTCACGGGAGATATTCGTGGTCAACAGCGGATATTTGTGGACCTATTATCCTTGTCGTACTCCGGTTGTGGGTACAGATAATAGGTCGAAAGGAGACCGACATACTTGCTCAGAGGTAATGTAGACATGGCAAGCATGAAGGGTTCTTCGACGGAGCCTTCCCACTCAGAGGTAATGATGATATGGCAGGAGTGGGCTCAATGAAGAGGGAGTACATAGAACGACTCAGAGGTAGGAGAATGTGGAGGTTCTATGTGAGGGGCGGTTTGTTTTTGGTGGAAGTGAAAACGATTCAGAGGTAATGAGGACATGTCCGTTTTCGAAAATTTGTGGATCGATTACCCTTTTTGTGCACTGGGAGTGCAGGTATTGGATAATAAGGGAGGATCTCTTCCAGGAAGAAAGTTCAGAGGTATAATCATACGTGACTTACTATCCGAAAGAGTGACCGGAATGTGAGTTCAGAGGCACCAGCGGGTACATAACTCGGTAAATTAACATATTGAGAAAGTGGGAGTCCAGCGGCACCAGCGGGTACATGACTTGATAATCTAAAGGGGATGTAGGGGTAAGTTCAGGGGCACCAGCAGGTACATAACTCGATGATCTTGAAATATTGTGGGTGTGAGTTCAGTGGTACCAGCCGGTACATGACTCGATAATCTGAAATGCTGAGGGCGTGAGTTCAGTGGTACCAGCGGGTACATGACTCGACGACCTTGTAGCGAATGTCTTTTAGACATAATATTTCTTCAGGAACTTGCCGTTGACGGGAAGCATGAGCAAGTCTCCGTTTTGCTTTGCAAGGCGGTAAGCACCGTTGGAGAATACCGTCTCAATGATAAACGGACCCTCCCACTTTGGTTGGAATTTGTCGGCGATCTTGTGAGTCATGACCATTGGCCTCCGAACTGCCAAGACGAGATTGCCTACCTGGAATGTTCTGATTTTGACCTTCTTGTTGAAGGCTCCTGAGATGCGTGCTTGGTATAGCTCGATCCTTTGCTGAGCTAGGAGGCGCTTTTCATCTAAGGCCTCTAACTCTTGCAGTCGACGTCGGTAGTTATCATCGGTTGTCAATTGATGGGTGAGGGCGACACGTAGTGAGGGGATCTGTGTCTCCAAGGGGAGTACTGCCTCACTCCCGTATACTAGGGAGAATGGCGTATTTCCGGTGGCTGTTCGGGCCGTGGTGCGATAAGCCCATAAGAACTCGCCGAGCTTCTCGTTCCAGTCGTGCTTGTTGGAGGAGACGAACTTCTTGAGCAGTTTGACGATTGTTTTGTTGAACGCCTCTGCTAACCCATTTGCTGCCGGGCTGTTCGGCGTCGAGGCGATATTCTGAATACGGTGCTTATCGCAAAACCGATAGAATACGTGGCTTGTAGACTGCGGACCATTATCATGGATGATCCTTTGGGGCAGTCCAAAGCGATAGATGACGTAGTGTTTAAGGAAGCTGATCACGTTTGAAGTCTTGACTTCTGCGAGTGGGACAGCTTCCGCCCATTTAGAGAAGTAATCAGTGATCGCAAGTATGAAGCGATGTCCTCGGGAGGAAGGTGGGGTGATTGGACCAATAATATCCATTCCTCATGCTTCGAATGGCCAGGACGCCACTGTCGGATGTAAAAATTCGGATGGTTGGTGGATGAAGTCCGCGTAGACTTGGCAAGCTTTGCACTTTCTAGCATAATCTATCGCGTCTGCCACCATTGTGGGCCAATAGTAGCCCATTCGGCGAAGGCGGTCTTGTAGTTTTGGACCGGGCTGGTGGGCCCCGTAAACACCGTTATGGGCTTCTCGTACGGCTTCTTTGGCTTCTGCGTTTGACAGACACCGAAGCAGTAATCCGTTGTAGGAGTGGCGATACAGCATTTTCGTCTTTGTATCGTAGAAGAATCTGAGGGAACGCCTTCTGATGGAAGTAGCTTCCTTTGGGTTCTCAGGCAGGATGTCGTAGACGACGAAGTCGACGAATGGTTGTCTCCAATCTGGGGCGTCATCGATCGTCTATGCGGAATAACTTACGACGAATTGTACATTGTTTTTGGGACAGACCAGTTCATGGCCTATCACTTCCACTGATTGCCGATCATAATTCGGAACTGCTAGGGAAGCGACGAGACCAGCTAGGGCATCGGCTTCAATATTTCGGAGTCTGGGGACGTGCTCGATGAAGAACCCTTCAAATATCGAGATGACATTAATCGCTATTTGATGATAAGGGATCATGTCTTCATGGCGGACCTCGTACGAACCCCGGATCTGATTGACGATTAGTTGGGAATCGCCGTATGCTTCAAGGTATTCTACCCCCAGCTCTCTTGCAAGTTGGAGGCCAATGACCAGAGCGTTGTACTCGGCCACATTGTTAGAGCAGGGTTCAGTGAGGGAATAAGCGCGGTTAATCACCAATCCAGAAGGAGAGATTAGTACTACTCCGACTCCGACGACTATATTGCCTTTAGGTCCGGTCCTCGAAGCGCCGTCGAAGAACATTCGCCATATATTTTTGTAGGAGGTTGTATGCGAGTCGGCGACCACATCTGGGATCTCTTCGTATATCCTGGAGGACTCCGAGCCTGGGTGGGCTGCCAAGAAATCTGCCAGGGCTTGACCTTTGACTGCCTTTTGGGGGATGAAGATCATATGATAAGGGGACAGCAGTATTGCCCATGTAGCGAGGCGAGAGCTGAGTGCCCCTGGTTTAGTCATGAGGACCCTGAGAGGGTTAACTCGTGAAATCACATGTATCATTTGTTCGATGACATAGTGCCGTATTTTCTGAATGGCGAACACCAGAGCGAGGTATTCCTTCTCTACAGCGGTGTATCGGTGCTCTGGTCCAATCATCATTCGACTGAGGTAATATATGGCCTGTTCATGGCCTACATCGTTATTCTGTGCCAGCAGAGCACCGAGGGAGTGTTCTATTGCTCGTACATAGAGCAGAAATGGTTTTCCAGGGACTGGAGCTACCAAGATCGGAGGATTTGACAGATATTCTTTGATGCTATCGAAAGCACGCTGGCATTCTTCGTCCCATACGAATGAGACTGCTTTCTTCATGAGGTGCATAAATGGTCGGCATCGCCCGGAGAGGTTGGAAATGAACCTTCTGATGTAAGCTAGCCTTCCCTGAAGGCCTCTGAGTTCGCGGAGATTTCTCGGGGGACCCATCTCTATGATTGCTATTGTCTTCTCGGGGTCTACATGGATACCCTTTGCAGTGATGATGAAGCCTAAGAACTTCCCGCTGGATACGCCCAGGAAGGACTTCGTAGGGTTCATCTTCAAATTGTGTGTCCGCATTAGGTCGAATACCGTCCTTAGATCCTGCAGATGGTCTCCTTTGCTACGGCTCTTGACGGCTATATCATCAACATAGCACTCCACCGTCTTGCGTAAGTGGTATCTGAAGATGATGCTCATAGCTCTTTGGTATGTGGCACCAGCATTCTTTAAACCAAAAGGCATGATTGTGTAGCAGTACGTGCCAATCGGTGTTCGAAATGACGTATGCTTTTCGTCGTCAGGAGACATTTTGATTTGGTTGTACCCCGAGAAGCCGTCCATGAATGACATGCGTTCGAAGCTGCAGGTGTTGTCGATCATGATGTCTGTAATAGGAAGGGGAAATTCATCTTTGGGGCATGCCTCGTTTAGGTTGCGAAAGTCGATGCAGATTCGAATCTTCTCATTCTTCTTGAGGACGGGTACTATATTGGCGACCCATTCAGGATGTTGCTCCTCACGAATGAAACCGCTGGCTATCAATTTGTTGACTTCATCTTCGATTGCGTCCATGATGCCTGGACGGAAGCATCGCTGCTGTTGCTTGACCGGCTTCGCGTCTGGTCGAATGTTAAGTTTGTGAAGAGCGATGTCAGGATTTAACCCTGGCATGTCTTCATAGCTCCAGGCGAACACATCAATGTAATCTCTGACAAGTTCTAACAGCGACTCCCTTTCTTCGTCGGTGAGGCTTTTACTGATGAAGATCGGTTTCGGAGAAGATTTGCTGCCGAGATCCACTTGTATGACCTCATCTTCAGTAGGGGGTTCTCTCAGTTCGAACTGCTTTTCCCATTGTGCGTCTAATTGCTGGGCCCATGGCTCTAGCTCGAGGATTTCGGGGATGTCTTCGTCTTATTCGTAAGCGTCGGCGAACGCCATGTTGACTGACATGACTTGTCTGAATACATCCCCGATGCTGGTATCTGAGTCGGAAGTTGGTGATCCGGTTGAATGCGACTGCCAGTCGCATTTTTCATCTGAACTTTTCGGGGTCGTGGTAGGCGTTACATACCCCAACCCACATCGAGTTTTGTTATAGTAGTTCTGTGGTTTGCCCGCCGGGACTGGCGGCTTCAAAGGTAATCGTCGCCCAGTGCCATAGTTCCATCCTGGCATAGTCTCTAGATCATACCCCTGTTTCTGTATGAGATATTTGGATTGAGGGCTATAGAGATACAGAGGCAGTCTCCCGGCATCTGACCCGAGGTCGTCTTCTTCTATGGTGCGGGGATGAGGGTTGTTCGTCCGGCCGAAGATGACTGGATGATCTCCTCCCTTGTGTATTCGGTAGGCATCTTCTACTGGAGTAAGCTGGATTGCGGTGTACACATTTGTCACCTGTGTGTGTAGTTGAGCGCCTATGCCGTGTTCCATAGCATACATCGTACATAGCTTATTGAGCTCGATGTAGTTCAAAGATAACCCTTTATTGATGAAGTAAGGTATCTTTTCTAGGGGGATTACATCATCAGCGGAGGGGACATTAGTGTGGGAGGCCACATACTTGGCTAGCTCCGGTTCCTCTTCGACTACCCCCTGTGTGAACGAAGATTGAGAGGACGACCTAGGAAGCTTGATCGTCAGTGGTCCAGTTGATGGAGCAGAGCGTAGAGTAGTTGGCAGACTGGCGACCCCCAGTTTGGCATTCGATGTGGAGCAAGGAGTGGCTGGTTCGCTGGAAGAGTCAGACCTTGCATCGAAGCGACAACCTTTCTTGGGAAGGCGTATTGTCAATGGCCTGTCCGAGGGGTTGAGCTTCCCTGTTTGTGGTTGACTGACTCTTGGTAACTTGATGGTTAGTGGCTCTGTTGTGGGTCTCGGCACTTGGCTGGATCTAGGCAGCCGGATTATCATCTGCTCCTCTTGCGCCGAGAGGCTGATCGCGTCCTTCCGCAGAGTGGCGGTGAGGGGTGCAGACTTGCCCGGTTTGCGAGCTTGGAGGTGGATCGTCAGGGGTCCTTCTGATCCCGTGGCTGTCTCAGTATGAGCTTGTGCTACTCCTTAATCCAGGTGCCTCTTCGACTTTTTGTATAAACAGGAGTCCGAGTAGTAAGATTCGACCCCTTTGAAGGGATCGATGTCAGCAAACTCGGTCTTCACGAAGCCGTGTTTGTCGACATATTTGAAGCAATGGTGTAGCGTGGAAGGCACGATCATATAATCGTGTATCTATGGGCGCCCCAAGAGGATGTTGTAAGAAGTGTCTGCATCTATGATGTAGCAGGTGACCTCAGATTGGAGATCGCCAATCTGACACTTCAGAAAAATCTTTCCGATAGGGTAGCTCCTGCCCGAATTGAAACCGCTGATGGCGGTGCTTGTAGGTGTCAGGCGATGCTTTGGGATACGAAGATGATGTAGCAGACCTTTCGGGATGATGCTTATGGAAGAGCCAGGATCAATGTGCATCCGATCCACCTTCACGTCGTCGATGTATCCCGTGTAGTATAGCGGACGATCATGTAGGTTGGTTTTGATGAGCATGTCTTGCGGAGTGAAGACGATGTTGGGCATTGCTTCCGTGCAGGCACTATCTTGGAGATCCACGGGTGAGTCCTCCCCAGTGAGGTTAGATTGAGCGAGATAGGCATCGGCATTTTGGAGTGCTTAGCTCAGCCCAATACGAACGTCCTTGGAGAGCCTTAGGAGTTCATATAATGATAATTTGGCCGGAGTGTTAGCCAATTGTGCTAAGATGTCAAAGTTGTAGGGCCTCTCTAGCCCTTGGGCTGCGTCCTTTCGGAGAGATTTGTCGAAGCGAGTCTCCTTCGGCCTAGGCTTGTCGGTCGTCGAAGGCTGAGCCGGTCCCAGAGCATCAGTTGCAGTAGGTTGATGATTTTCAGCTGGACTATCAACCACAGGTTGGGATTGCGCTCCGGACCGCGTGACGGCGGCTGTAGCTTCCTCGTTGTCTGCTGAAACTGTGCGGCAGGTCTTGATTTTTCCACTCTTTTTGTTGGCGGGAGATGGTGTGGGCCGAGTTACTTCTGACACCAAGTCTGGATGGACCCACATGACCTCTCCTCTTGAGGTGGTGTGAGGTACTAGACCAGCAGCTTGTTCTCGGGGCGGAGGAAGATTGGTAATCTCCATTATCGCGAGAGGGACGGGAATTACCCCGTCTTGAGTCTCCGTTGGAGGGAAGTTGCCGAATTGTATGGACACCATATTGGCTGCTACGGTTACCTCTTCGAAGTCGATGGCCAGAGCATTCGAATCGATGAGGCTTTGGATGTACCGTTTTAGTTGGTAGCAGTCATGTGTAGCGTGGTGTACATAACGGTGGTAATGGCAGAACTTCGGGTTCTTCAAATCAGCCGGCCGAGGCTCCCGTCTTGGTGGAGGAAGCTGAATTCTACCTCCTTGTATGAGCATGTCTAAGATAGGCTTGACGTGGCCATCTTCGAAAGAGTAAGTGATATGAGGCCATTGCTTTTCTGCTGGCTGTGGCTCGGGCTTCTAGGCCGTGTCGGCCACCATAGCCTGTTTTTCCTTGCTGTCCCGATTGTTGGAGGGGTTACCCCCATTATCGTTGTTAAGACGCTTGCCCTTGTTTTCTCCTTCTGATATGTGCAATCCCAGTTGCGGGCCTTCTTCAGTCGTTCTTCAGCGCTTGTGGCGCTGATGATGAATGCCTTCCAATCTTTGAATTGACTCTCGCCCATCCAGAGACTGATCGTTGGAAGCAGTCTCTTTTGGCAGATTTCGATCAAAGAAGAATCCGGATTTCCGAAAGGCAGCTTCATGGCGGTCTGGCGGAACCGCTCGATGTAGTTCCTTCTTAGCTCCTTCTCCCCTTGGACGACGTCCATGAGAGTGGACATAGTGATGTCTTGTCCTACTTCATAGAATCGTTCTAAGAACATGCGCTTGAAGCCGGCGAAGGAATGGATGCAGTTGTCCGGTAGATTGCGGTACCAATCAAAGGCGACTCCTTCCAATACTCCAATGAATAACCGTGTGAGGATCGCATCTTCATGGGGCAGATGGTCGGTGGTGACCTCAAAGTAAGTGATGTATCGACTTGCTGAGGTTTTGCCATCATGCGGGTTGATGTTGAACGGCTTATATCTTGGTGGGAATGGAACATCCCTCCACTCAGCATGATATGGTTGTCATATTCTGAGATCTTGAGCGTTTTCTCGGGCATAAAACATGGCACGGAGCTCTTGGACCTCTCTTCTTACTTCTCGGGTCTCATCTGTCGCGACGAGGGCTATTATTTCGGGAGGATTATTGCCCTGGTTTGGTGCCGCTGAGTTCGAATCTACATTGACCGCGGGGCCCGTGTTTGTTCGACCAGGCGCTCCTCCTTGTAGAGTGGGCAGGGCCGCTTTAATCTCGTCTACAGACTTGACCAAAGCAAGTAATATGGCTTCGAGACTGTCGATGCGCTGGCGATCGCTGGAACCACCTTGGTCGCTGTCCGCCATGAACACCGTTCTTACGTGAGGAGTGACGGAAGGAACGGTGAAGGATGTTCCCTCTGAGTCGTACCCATGTACCGAGAAGTCATCGGGATATGTGGAAATGTTTTCTTCGGGCTCGGACTCGGAGGGAATGGTATCCCCAACTTCAAAGCTTACCTTGTCTTGAGAGTTACGGATGTCCTCGGGGGAATCAGCGTCCGTTGCTCCTGATGGAAGAGTTGTTTGTGCGGACTCGGTTCCCTGGAACATCGGATTGTTGTGGATGTTCGGAGGAGTGCTACCCCCAGTTCCTTCAACCTCCAGCGATGTGGATGATGAATTTGCCATCGAGGTAAATTTCGTCTTTGAACGGGTGTGTTGGAATACACCAGTGGAGGACAACCGTTTAGACGACAGTTTCTTAGTTGTAGTGGTTGATATCTTCGGACTGGAGATGCTCGTTTTCTTTCTTCTCTCTTCGACGGAGACTTTTTGAGCAGAATTGCAGGAGACAACAGGAGGTGCCTCATCTTCTGAGTTTGGGTGCTGTAGCCTTTGGAAGACGGATGGCCGCGCTTCTGTCATTGCCGTGTTGTTGCAGCAGCAATTGACGATTATTTGAGTGCAGCGATGTCCAAGCGAGGACTCTTTGCACACCGACACTCCTTCTCTTTCCTTGCGTTTGTGGAGGATCGTCTCCCGCAGGTCAGAGGAACCACTCTGTCTGTTTGCCACGGGGGGCTGGACTTGAGCAGTTGTATACAACTTTCCATCCGAGGCCCGTGTGATAGTCAACGGGACGCTCCGATAGTCAGAGGTTGGGACAGCTGAATGGGCTCGATAAGCCCGTGCTGCCCTAGACTTCCTTCTTTTAGCACTTGTGGGTGCGTAATAGGAGGAGTCCAAGTTGAATGCCACAGAGTCTGGCTTATCATACAGAGAATCATCAGGGTCGGGACCGTATGAGAGACGGTTGAAGACTGATCGAGAGAAGCGTGGAACGGACGCTATGCGGCTAGAGTTGGGTACCGTACAGGCTGTCTGCATGCGGTTGTCTTCTGCTGTTGGATGAGTTGTTTTTGAGCGACTAGGAGTCACGACCGTGCATGCTGGCCGCATGCGGTTGGCAATTGTGGCCGTATGGGTTTTCTGTCAGCGATTGACTCCCATGGCCGCATGTGTTTCATCCATGTGATTGGCGACTGTAGCCGCATAAGCCATGCGGCTGACAGATGTGACCGCACGATTTTTCTTCAGGCGGCTAGCGGATGTGGCCGCATGAGCTTTTTTCATGCGACTAGCACCCCTATGCGGCTCAGTTCGCGTAGAGTTCCTCTTTGCCCCTGCAAGTCCAGCATCATAGTATTTTCTTCTGTCGGACTTGGGGACAGCAGAGTTGTCTACGGTTTGAAGTGGGGCCGCAGAAGAGTCCTTCTCGCCGTCTTGAGCAACAGAGGGTACACCATCGGGGGCTTGGGGAGGAGCAAATGATTTTGGCCTCCACTCTCTGCGAGCCTTTGTCGTACGGGTGCGCTTATGGACCGGGCCAGCGCTTCCTTCGGAGAGCATTTCTTCAAACGCTTGTTGGTCGAAGCAGACGACCATCTTTTGTTGCGTGGAGCCAAGTTTGGCTGCATCCGATTATGTCACCAACTCCTCAGTCGTGGAGAAGTTAGTCCCCAGCAGAGTCGCCATCGTGTTTTCCATTGATTGTAAAAGTACAGAACAATTATCGGAGGACTGAACTTAGACTCACAATACAAACTCGCTTGTACAAAGAAAGCCTAGGGACGAAAACCTAGGTACAACAATCTAAGTACAATTGTTTATTTTAGATTCTGGGGGGTGACGATAGAGGCTCGGGAAGGCGACGGCAGCCATGCCTTACTCCTTGGACGATCGGTATGCAGCCTTGGCTCCTTGTGAAAAGATGGTTGGCGTTGACGAAGAAGTGCTCTTTTTGCTCCTCTGTTGCTCTCCTGGCTTCTCTCTCTCTCTCTCTCTCTCTCTCTGTGTATTCTCTCTCTGACTCTGTATATTTTTATTCTTTTTGTTGCCGGTTCTTGTGCAAAGAAATGATGCCGGCTATTTATAAGAGTGGGGTATGATCATTAGGGTTTGCTAATGATCATTTGTTTGGAATGTCGGCGCTCCTTCAATCTATCTGAACCGTTGATCCTCATTACAATGAATCTCGGCCATTAATAAGGATAGCACCGAATCTTGTGAGCAATTAATGTTAACTGCTTTAAATCTCCATGATAGATTCTACCAATATCCGATTGCTCGCCACATGTCCCGTTGGCTTGATGATAAATGATATGCCTTGATCTCAGAAATTATGATGATGATGTCAAATATATTTGTTGAGATTCGGTTAAATCGTTGATTGATCCGATGCCACGTGGTTTGATTGTGGGTCCTGCCAAAGCCGCATAGGATGGGCAATACTTGAACCGCAGGGAGATACTCTTCGTGAGCCGCATAGGACAATGCTTCATCGAACCGCAGGGAACGAACTCTCAATGAGCCGCATATGCATAGTCTTTGCGAGCCGCATGAGCTAGCGTTGTATTGAGCCACAGGGGCTGAGCTCTCAGTGGGCCGCATATGGCTGATTTTTGCTAGTCATATAGGGTGACTTCTCAGTGAGCCGCATGAAGCTGTTCTCTCTTTAAGCCGCATGAGATTTGCCACGTGGCAACCTAGGATTTCTGACGGGTTGGGTCAGAGATCTTCTTCTTTTCCCGAAGCGTCTGTCATTATGGCAGAGCCATTATGACACTTTATGCCAGAGCTGCCACAGTCGTCAAATCGTGTCAGAGCATTAAATGAGACCACTGTTCAAAAGGCCAGCTGTAGGGAAGGATCACAGGGGGACACGTGGCATGGATCGAGCCGCATATTCCTGCTGAACCGCATACACTCTCGAGCCGCATGAGACAGAGAGTCTTCCTTTGAACTGTATAAGACAGCTCCCATATGAGCCGCATGGGCTTCGTATCCGAAGCCGCATGGACCATTATTCTAATATTTTCCATGCTTCTACAGGAAGCAATGGGAGACTAAGTCAGGAGCCATCTATACTCGCCATATGGGCACATAATAAGGGCTATGCACCCACTGGTATGGAACACCATGACTTAACACATATTGAAGTCATGTGCATAAGCAAAAAGAAGCTATGGGCGCATAATAAGCCATGTGCCCACACTAAGGAAGGCAGGTAGCAATAGGCACATATATTGGGCTATGCGCCTAAGGCTAAAGTCACTGTGGGCGCATAAAATGCCATGCGCCCACACTGTTCTTCTTCTCCAACCCGAGAAGAAGAACCATGGTACCCATGAACTTCTAAGGTCCATAAATCACTCAAAATAACTTAAAATCTAGGTTTTTAATGGTCCATTTTGGGTAAAATTAAATTCTCTACAACATAAAACACTCAAAACTTGAAAACAAAGAAGTTTGAGAGATCAAAACCCAAGAAAGCCAAAATTTGAGAAAACTTAGATCTACAAGTTTTAATCCTCCAAAATCAAAAATGCGAAGTACTAAAGAGTCTTGGAAGCTTGTAGGAAAGGCAATAGAACAATAAAAGTGGAGTTCCTCCATGAAGCAAGTTGCACTTGCCTAAGGTGGTTGGAGAGAATTTAATAGAGGAAGAAGAAGAAGTAAATGAAAAGTAAATAAGGAGAGAGAAAAAGGGGTTGGTTATAAAAGGGGGGTTTATCATGATGTACCACTCACCCAAACCAAATCAAACCAAAACAAATCAAGCCAAACCATGCCAGGCTATGCTAGACAAGCCAAGATACGAGTCGGGTATTCGTACACATATATTGGAAATATGTATAACGGAAAATAGGAGTGACAGGCTGTCACGTGGCAGTCTTCTCGAAGAGGCCAAACGATTGTTATCATGACTGACAACACTGTAGAAGCATGAAAAATAATAGAAATTTTTATGCGGCCCAAAATCAACATAAAACTTCATGCGGCTCAAAACCTGGGGAGTTTCAAGCAGCTCAAAATCCATGGGGACTTCATGCGGCTCAGAAAGCTTCATGCGGCCCACAAATAGCAGGAAGCCTTATGCTGTTCGAAATCAGCTTAAGCAGCTGGCCATAATTACTCTGACATAAAGGCGACAGCTCTGACAGAGATGATGGCTCTGACATAAAGATAAGATGTGACATGCTCCTAAAAAGATGAGAAAATTATCACGATATCTGGCACAGTACACGGTTCCAAAGAAGACTCTTCATGCGGATAACCTATGAGACACCCTTTATGCGGCTCAGTCATGGGACAACTCTCATGCGGCTCGAGCATGGATCATCTCTCATGCGGCTCGGTCATGAGACGTCTCTCATGCGGCTCGGTCATGAGACGTCCTTCATGCGGCTCAGTCATGAGACGTCTCTCATGCGGCTCGGTCATGGGACACTCTTTATGCGGCTCGACTATGGGGCAATCCTTCATGCGGCTCAGCCAGGATGCATCATTCATACGTCTCACCACAGAGTAACAGTTGAGACTCGAGGCAAAAATTGACCAAGTCTTAACAATTCGGATTTAGTGTAATAAACAGATCATGATCAATCTTAACCAATCCCCAGCTGCCCACTTCTTGAGGCACAGTTGTAAGGGTGTGGCCTAAAATTAGCCACGTGGCAGTACACCCCATTACTCCTGAATTCTTATAAATAGCAAGGTGCTATTCCCTTGCACACACATAGAGATATACACACACCCGGGCAGAGAGAGAGCATTCCTTCACCGGAGCCGAGGTTGTGTTTGATCGTCCAAGGAGTAAGGCAGAGTTGATAGCACTTTCCCGAGCCTCTACCGTCACCCCCAAGAATCTACACTAAACAATTGTACTTAGATTACTTTTCCTAGGTTTTGTTCCTAGGCTCTCTTTTGTACAAGAGAGTTTATAATTATGAGTCAAAGTTCTGTCCTCCTATAAAACTGTTCTGCTCTACGATAATCAATGGCAAATACGATGGCGACTCTGCTGGGGATTAACTTCTCCACTGCTAAAAAGTTGGTGACACAATCGGATGCAGCCAAACTCAGCTCCACATAACAGATGGTGGTTGTTTGCTTCGACCAGCAAGCGTTTGAAGAGATGCTCCCCGAGGGGAGCGCTAGCCCCATCCAGAAGCGAGCCGGCCCAAAGAAGGCCCGCATGGCATAGAGGCCCAAAGTCGTTGCCTCTCTCCAAGCTCTGGAAGAAGTGTTCTCTGTTGCCCAAGACGACAAAGAAGACTCACATGCGGCCCCACTTCAGGCCGCAGAGGACCCTGCTGTCCCCATGTTCGGCAAAGAAAAATACTACGATACTGGACTTGCGGGAGCAAATGGGAACTCTATGCGGTCCAGGAAGAAACCGCATAAGGGTGTGGGCCGCTGGAAGAACCCATATACAGCCACCAATCCCAGCCGCATGCAGAAGGCTGATGCGGCCACCAATTCCAGCCGCATGTAGAATGCCTATGCGGCCACCAACCCTAACCGCAGGGAGTGACCTACGCGGCATCTAATCCCTCCAGCCATCTGCCCTATGTGGCTCGGGTTTAGTCTTCGACCGCCTCTCATACGGTCCTAACATCAGAAGCTCCAATAAGGATATGCCAGACTCTATGTGGCACAGTTTGGACTCTTTCTACTATGCGCCCTTGGGTGTTAGAACGAAGAAGTCTAGGACAGTACGGGCTCGTCGAGCTCAGTCCGCTGTCCCAACCTCTGACCATCAGAGAGTCCTGCTAACTGTTATGCGGGCATCTGATATAAAATTGTACAGAACCGCCCATGTCCAGCCCCCGGCGGCAAATAGACAGGGTGGTTCCCAAGAGTCTCCCAACAATGATCGAGGGCAAGTACTTTTACTAGCCCCACATCAGTAAGCAAACATGATACCAATGCACTCGTGTGCTCGGGATTCTCGGGCCCACAAAATGAGTGTAAAGGTTGATCAAGATGTCCTTGACTTACGAGATGTGATCCTTCACAATCGCAAAGAAAGAGAAAAAACCTTGGTGTGCAAAGAGTCCTTCCATGGACATCCCTGTACTCAAGTCATTATCAATTGTTGCTGCAACAAGACAGCAGTACAAGAGGACCGGCAGTCCGTCTTCCAACGATGGCAACAGCCGGGACAGGTCCTACAACAAATCTCGGAAGACGAAGCACTTCCTTTCGCCTTCTGTAACTCTGCCCGGAAGATCCCTATCGGCAAAGGAGGCAAGAAAATAAATACCTCCAGCCCGACAATTTCAACCAGCACGGCCAAGAAACTCTCATCTAAGCGGTTGTCTACAGCCGTGACAGGAGGAGTTTATCAAGATACCCGCTCAAAGAAGAAATCTTCAACACTGGAAGATTTGTCATCTACATCCCCGAAGGTAGTTAAAGCTGGGGCGTAGCACTCCTCGGAACATCCACAACAATTTGGTGTTTCAAGAAGATGAACCAGGGGAAACAATCCCTCCAACAGACTCAGATGTCCCTGAAAACGTCCACAAGTGCAAAGACGAGGCAACCTCCTATACAGAGGGTGGCACTTCCTCCGAGTCCGAACCAGAGAAGAATATTCCCACATACCCCGACGACTTCTCTATACGAGGGTATAATTCGGAGGGCACGTCTTCTACGGTTCCTTCCACTTCTTCTCGTGTGAGAACGGCATTCATGACTGAGAATGATCAAGACAGTCCCAGTGATCGGCAGTGCATCGACAGTCTTGAGGCCATACTTCAAACCTTGGTTAAGTCAATGGATGAGATCAAGGCGGCCCTACCAGCTCTCCAAGAAAGGACACCTGGCCAAACAAGCTTGGGTCCCACTATTAATGCGGACTCAAACACAATCGCGCCAACCCTGGGCGACAATCCACCCGGAATATCGGCTCCTACTGCGGCAGAAGAGGCTAAGGAGGCGAGAAGAGAAGTCCAGGAGCTCTGTGCAATGTTCTACGCCCGAAAATCCTCTCAGGACCTCAGGATACAATAGCCGTATCCCGCTGCATGGAGAGATGTCTACTTCCCTCCATGATACAATCCATTCAATATCAATCCATATGACGGGAAGACCTCTGTGAGCCGGTATATGACCTACTTCGAGGTCACAGCAGACCATCTACCGCATGACGATGCCAACCTCACGCGATTGTTCATCGGGGCATTAGAGGGGGTCGCGTTCGACTGGTACAGCGACTTACAGGATAACTACATCCATTTCTTTGTCGGCTTTAAACATATGCTCCTGGAAAGGTTCTACGAGGTGGGATAAGATGTGACAATGTTAACCCTCATGGACGTTGTTCAAGAAAAAAAAAGAGCTGACGAGGAATTATATTGAGCGGTTTCGCCAAACCGCGATGAAATTGCCCTCTGGTAACCCAGACTCTTCTTTAATTGAGATTTGCCAAAAAAGGCCGCTCCCCACAATCAGCCTATGGATGGGCGAAAGTTAATTTAAGGATTGGAAGACCTTCATCATCAGCACCACTGGCGCAGAAGCAAAAATGAAGAAGGCTCGTCAACTGGGATTGCATATCTCGGATGGAGAGGATAAGGGCAAACGCCCTAATGCCAACAACAACAACGGCAGTAGTTCCTCTAACAACCGAGACACCAAAGGCAAACAGGCTAAAGTAGCCGATACAGCCCAGAAGCCTGAACCAAAGTAGGTAGAGAAGCAGTGGCCTCAGGTGACTTACTCCTTCGAAGATAGCTACGTCAAGCCCATCATTGACATGCTCCTGCAAGGAGATAGAATTCAGCTCCCTCTACAGAGACGTGAACCTCGACCTGCAGAGATGGAGAACTCGAAGTACTGTTACTTCTACCGCTACGTCCACCACGCTACTCAATACTGCTTCTAATTGAAGCGGTACATCCAGAACCTCATCGATTCCAAGGCTCTGTCCATTGATTTCGAAGAGGTGACCGTGGCTGCCAACATGATGTCAGTACAATTTGGTAGCTTCCCTCCAACGAAAACTCAAGATGGCGTAGTACCCATCCTTCGGGCAACAATGGAGGTCACTAATCTTCCACCTCGCCGAGACCAGACAACTGGCTGGTGTCCCTCACCACGTCACGAGGGGAGGTCATGTGGGTCCACTCAAACTTGGTGCCTGATGTAACCCAGTCAGCATCATCCTCTATCGACAAGAAGAAGGATAGGAAAGCTAAGTCATGCCACACAATCTCAGCAGGCATCGATTAAGCTACAGCTGTCGTTACCCGATCCAGTGTACAATCTCAACCTATATCGGGTAACTCGACTGAAGAACGTCAGCCGGCCACTCCTGATGCCCCAGGACCTTCTCAGCCTCCGCCGGCCGACAAGCTTAAGCTAAAAGAGACCCGCTTCGACAAGCCGCTCCATAAAGACGCACCTCAGGGGCTGGAGAGGCCTTACAATTTTGACATCCTGGCACAATTGGCCAACACACCAGCAAAATTGTCATTATATGAGCTCTTGGGACTCTCCAAGGATGTTTGTGTCGCACTGAACGAAGCACTCTAGAATGCCGAAGCTTATTTGGCTCTGGTCATGCTTACAGGGGATAGCTCGCCAGCAGATTTTCATGACAGTGCTTGTACAGGTGCAATACCCAACATCGTGTTCACTCCGTAGGATATTCTCATCAAGACCAACCTGCACGATCGCCCTCTATATTACACTGGATATGTCGGCGACATCAAAGTGGATCAGATGCACACCGATCCCGGTTCTTCAATAAGCATCATTCCGAAGTGCTTGCTCCACCTCCTGCGTATCCCTATGCATCGACTGACACATTCCAGCACCGCCATCAGCAGTTTCAATTTAGGGAGAAGCTATCCTATTGGGAAGATTCGCCTAAAATACCAAATTGGTGACCTCCAGTAGGAAGTGACTTGCTACGTCATAGACGCAGATACGTCCTACAATATTCTCTTGGGGCATCCGTGGATACACGATTATATGATCGTGCCCTCCATATTGCACCAGTGCTTCAAATATGTCGACAAGCATGACTTCGTAAGAACGAAATTTGCCGATATCGATCATTTCAAAGGGGTTGAATCCTACTATTCTGATTCCTGCTTGTACAAGAAATCGAAAAGGCACCTGATCAAAGAGGATGCTCAAGAGCAGACAGAGGCTACAATAGGATCAGAAGAACCTCTGAAGATCTGTCTCCAACCCCGCAAACCAGGCAGAACTGCACCTCTTATAGCCACTCTGCATAAAGAAGCAGCCAGTCTACCAGTGCTCACTGCACAAAAGGAGCAAATGGTTATTCGACTTCCAAGGTCTAGCCAAGGGCCGAGACCCACTGAGGAGCCACTGATAATTAGACTGCCAAAAGCCGGCCAACAACAATCAGAAGAGATTAATCCTTCTATTAAGCCGATGATCATTCATCTTCCCAGGACAAGTTGACTGCCAAGCGCTAAGCCAGGGACTGCTAGTGAGCCAACGACTCCACGTCCAGCACCACTAGTAGAACTCTTGATGATCAAGCTATCCAGGTCATCCTCCTAATCCTCAATAATACAGGAGTGGCTGAACAGGAGCTAGGGACAAATTGATAGCTCAACACTAAGCAAGGGACCACTAGCGCACCAACAACCCCACGTCCTGCACCACCAGTGTAACCCTTAATGATCAAGCTACCTAGGTCATCCTTCCAGTCTTTATTAATACATGGGATGGCTGAAGAGGAGCTAGAGCTAGCCAAATATGTGGCTACACACACTGATGTTCCTTCTGCTGATAATGTAATCCCACCAGAGAAGATAGCTTATTTTATCAATAAAGGGCTATCTTTGAACTACCTCGAGCTGAACAAGCTCCATATAATGTATGCTATGGAACACGGTATGGGCATCAACTTACACACACAAGTGACAAATGTCTATACCACGAACCAACTTACTCCCGTAGAAGGCGCTTGCTTCATAGTCGAGGGAGAAGATCATCCAATCATCTTCGGCCGAAAGAATGATCAACAGTTCTTCAGGCCAGAAGAAGTCGATCTTCAACCCGATACTGGTAGACTGCCCCTTTATCTGTATAGCTCCTAATCTAATTACCTCATGCGAAAATAGGGAAATGATATGGAGGCTACGCCAGTCTTGAACTACGGCACCTGCCGGCGATTACCTTTGTAATAGCTAGTCCCGGCTGGAAAACCACGAGATTATTACAGCAAGACCAGACATGGTCTAGGCTATGTTACACCTGCAACAACTCCCGAGAGGTCGGATGAGGAATGCGAATGGCATTCACATTTGACTGGATCACCCACTTCCGATTCGGATGTCAGCATCGGGGACGTACTCAGGCAAGCTTGGTCTGTCAATATAGCATTTGCTGAGGCCTATAAAAAGATAAAGACGTACCCGAACTTCTCGAGTTAGAGCCTTAGGTACAACAGCTAGATGTGCAATGGATGAAGCTTTTCGAACAAAGAAATCCCCCTACCGAAGATGAGGTTATACAAGTTGACCTCGGTGATGAATCCTCTCCAAAGCCAATCTTCGTTAGCAAAAGTCTGAGAAACGAAGAGCGAGAGTCACTATTGCAACTCGTTAGAGACTACATCAATGTATTCGCCTGGAGCTATGAAGATATGCCAGGGATAATCCCTGAGATTGCACTCCATAAGCTCAACATTCATCCGGAAGCAAAATCGGTCAAGCAACAACAACGACAGTTCCGCCCAGACATCATGAATTCTATCAAAGCTGAGGTCAACAAACTATTAGCCAGCGGCTTCATCCATGAGGAACAACATCCAGATTGGGTAGCCAACATATTACCGGTCCTCAAGAAGAATAGGAAGATTCGAATTTGCATCGACTTTCAAAATCTGAACGAAGCATGTCCTAAAGATGAGTTCCTTTTTCCTATTATGGACATAATGATTGACAACGCATGTGGCTTTGAGCGCATGTCGTTCATGGATGGCTTCTCAGGATACAACCAAATCAAGATGTTTCTTGACGACGAAAAGCATACATCATTCCGAACGCCGATTGGCGTGTACTGTTACACAGTCACGCCCTTTGGTTTAACGAATGTCGGAGCCACATATCAACGAGCTATGAGTGTCATCTTCATAGATCACCTACGTAAGACAGTGGAATGTTACGATGACGACATCGCCGTCAAAAGTCGCTCTAAGGAAGATCATCTGCACGATCTGAGGACAGTATTCGACCTGATGCGAGCACACAACTTGAAGATGAATCCCACCAAATCCTTCTTGGGCGTATCCAGCAGAAAATTCTTGGGTTTTATCATTACCGCCCAGGGAATCCATATAGACCCTGAAAAAACGAAGGCAATCATGCAGATGGTTCCCCCGAAAAATCTTCGAGAATTCAGAGGCCTTCAATGGAGGCTAGCTTATATCAGGAGGTATATGTAAACCCCCTGAATTTTCAGAGAATTTTTAAAATTATTTTTTTATTTGAAGAATAGCTTGTTAATTTATTTTAATTAAATAATTAATTAATTACTTCTAATCAGGGTTTAATTTATATTGTATATATATATAGATGCAAGATGATGCTATTTTCTATCTGACAATATTGTTGGCAAGATCATCAGGGTAACTTTTATTAGTGCTAGTCAAATTTTATCCTTATAAATATTGGCTCTATCATTATTTATAATCCTTAGTTATTGTCATATTATTATAATTAATAGCAAGTTTATAATTATTTATTACCTTTTATTTATGGTTTATCACTATTATTATATTTTTATTATTGCCATGGTCTATTATTATTATTTTATTAAATTGGATATCCCAATTAGGTTTTATTATTAAATTCTATTATTTGTCTTAAGAATTGCTTATAGATGTTTTATTAGATTTAGATATATTCTATATATATATATATATATATATATATATATATATATATATATATATATATATATATATATATATATATATAGCCTTCTTTAACCAAGTTCCTCTTAACCCTAACCCTAGAGCTTTGTCTCCAAGCCGCCGCCCCCTGACCTCACCTTCACCTCGCCTACCTCCTCCCTCAACCCGAGACTCCTCGCCGACGTACGGAGGAGCACAAGGCCGGACGGGACTGCGGTTGCCGCTGTGAGCAGCAGAGCCGGCCGATCCCGGCGACCCCCGGCGGCGCCACCGCGCCTGGAGGCCGACCCCGACCCCCTGCGGAGGGCAGGTAACCCCCCCGAGCGACCCCGTGGCTCTTCCACGTGGGAAATCTTATTTTTTTTACTGTAACCCTAGTTTTAGGGTTTTTAATCCAATTAATTCAGTTTTTTTAGTGTTAATTTTTGCCTAATTATTGGTAATTAATTAGATCTAATTGAAAGGGATCATTAGTAATTAAGTATAGGATCTACATTAAATTTTGTGTGAATTAATATTATTTATTAGCATTTATTACTATTTACTTATAAATTTTATACGCGGTTAATTAATTGTTTGTATTTACTGTTTTAATCTTTAATTAATAATTTTATTATTAATTAAATAAAACCTTGTAGAGGAAAAAGTTTGTAAAATTTATGTAGTATTTTATAACAATTTTTACAGGAATTATAGAATTTTATTTGTAATTATTTTATATTAAAAACCGAGAACTTTAGATTTTTAAATTAATTCCAATTACCGTTTTTTAAATTTATATTATTTAATTGGTTGTTATTTAAATAATATATATTATATAGAAAATGTTTGTAAAAATATACTTTACTGTATAAAAATATTTCCAATATTTAATTATATTTATTTATATTTATTTAGATTTTAGAAGGGTAATTTTGATTACTAAGTATATTATATAATTAATTGATATTAATTATATATTTATTTGTAAATGGGTAAATGTTAAGGTTTCTGTTGTAAATAGATAATTAAACTATTTTGGAAATTATTTTAGGTATTTATTATTTATTACTAATTTTTAGGATTTAAAAGTAATTTCTAGAATTATTTTAGAATTATTTATTAAATTGTTTAATAATTATTTATTAATTTAAATAATTAATAATTATGTGTTATTATTGTGTAGAATAGTGAATTTAGATTTAATGGTTAAATTTAGGTTTTATAGTGAATTTTTAAGATTTATTTCGAATTATTATGTATTATTTAACTATTTATTTAATAAATAGTTTTAATGGTAATAAATTCATTTCTGTAAAAATATATATATATAATATATTTATTATTCTGGTATTATTTAGTTTATTATTATAATAGACTAGAAATAATTTTTAAGGACTTTTACTATTTTTGTTAGTATTATTAGGAATTGTGTATGCACGTGTGTATTAAATTGAGTAGTTAATTGATTATAATTAATTAATTAATTAATTACTAAATATCATGTTGTATTATTAATTATAGAATATAAATGTATGATAATAAGTATATTTACATACTTATTATTGTATAAGTATTATTCATAATTGTAGGTACTAGTTAGCTAGTTTTAATAAAATACTAATGTTTGTTGGTTAATTAGTAATTAATCAATTTAGTAAATTGTTAAATAGAGATTAATTATAAATCATGCTTGTTTAGGATTGTTTGCTTCTCGGAACTCAGACTCTAGGACCCGAATACTTAGTTGCTGGACACAGGCAAGTACACCTTGCTTGATTGTATATTTTTGCAGTTAGTTTATGTTACCTAGTTACTTCTCAGTTGTGTGCACGCGTCTAGTAGTAGTGGACTTATCCCGTGTATTGTGAAGGTATGTGGTACCTTCTAGCCGGACACGGTATCATACACGATCACTATATGAGTGAGTTGAGAGCATGGATTTGTGTGTCGACTGATCATTGGCACGTGAGTTCGCGTCTGGCCTAGTGGTTGGTACAGGTCAACTTATATATACTATGACGTCTTGCATATTATTTGTACCGCTTATACAGTACAGATATACATTGGGTGGGAAGAGTCTACTAGTAGTGTATGAGAATTCTGTTTCCAATGGACGCTGGATGCTCGTAGCCCCTCGTTTCTCAAACAGTAGAACGCTTGGTGGCAGTTTATTCTTCTTCTCCCTCCCTCATACACCATTAGAGATGTCTCGAGTGCATTACACATAGATAGTTAGTTTACCTGTCGTATGTCGTATGATATATCATGTCCTTGTTTGGTTGGGGAGATGTTATGTTATATTTTGTTCTAGTTATTTATATACTGCCCTGTACTATCATGCATGTCGATTTCTTGTGTACTTGTTACGTCCCTCTGAGGACCTGGCACCTTTTCCAGATTGGGACGAGCACAGGTACCGACGGACTACGGAGATTGGAGACTTTTGCTTACGAGGACTTCAATGTTGAGCCTCGTGAGTTTCTTGAGTTCTTAGGTGATTTCTGCTAGTGGCTATCTATTTCTTTTCTGGTTCAGTTGTACTCTTTTAATAGTTCTTTCATACATTTATTGGTTAATTATTTTCCACTAGTCATGACTTGTAGTTTGATGCAGAGTTATTTTCATTCCTTCCAGCTTTATTCTGTGATTTTTTTCTGTGGATGAGATTAGTATTTACCTGCCTGTATTGTTATTTAGTTGTTACTTCAGCGTACTACGATCGAGTATAGTCTATTAAATTGGGGTTTTTCTATACTTGATCGTACAGCTGGCACGCCACGTGTTCCTGGTCCCACATATTTTGGAACTGGGACGTGACATATTTTTAGTGGTGGCCCATACAGGTCGAGAAAATTTTGTTTGGTTACTTTACCGTACCAAGCAAGCCTGCGTATAGGATTAGGACTATTGTGTCTCATCCACAATTGATTATTTTTATCCTTTGATCTCATTTGATTTCGACTCATTTCAAACTCCTCGAAATACTTGATCTCTTCTTTGATTTATATCTTCTGACTCTTTGACTTCCTTGCAATTATATCCTTCTCGATCTAATCTACCGTACCCCTTGCTTGTCATGATTAATAGAGGTTTGGAAGATGTTATACTATATACACTCTTGAGTTAATTATATGGCTAGATGGGTTACCTTGGCAGCTAATTATGCGGTTGAGTCTATAATTGAATTCTTGGAAAGTACTAAATATTGCAGGTTGATGAACACCATATTTTTTGAAAGATATAATTTTTGCATGAATGATTAGTTAATTCAACGATGAGTAATAATGATATATCAATTTCGAATGATAGTGAGAAAGATTACTTATACTCATATGGGAAAGACTGTTAGAAGTTGATTAATAAAATAAACTCGATGATCGATTTGAGAGGATGATTTAAAGTTTTGATTTGAGTTTTTTAAAAAAAAATTCTATGATTGGTTAGAGAGGATATAAAATCAACTTGATGATTAAAAATTTAAATATTCACATTGCTACATGAGATTTAAATTGGTTGATGATTTATGTTGGTTTCCAAAATAGAAGAATAAATTTTTTTTTAATTTGAGGATAGATGATTGTAAAAAGAAATAGTTAAGAGTTGCCAATCAGATTTATATTTCTTTAAAGATTGAATATTTTGACCTTGATGAAAAAAAGGGGTTTATTTAAGAAGAATTTAGAAATTTGATGCATTTCATAAAGTGATTTAAAATTTGGAGTTGGGTAATTTTAATCTAAAAATTTTGAGGAGAAAAGAAAAGGATGTTTGTACTATAATAAAGTTTATTTCGAGGATCGATTTAGAAATTTGAGGTATTTTTTTTGTGATTAAATTTTGTTTGATGGAACAAATTTTGATTGAAAAAAATAAAAATAATAAAGAAGAATTTAGTATTATGATAATATTTATCTCGGTGATTGATTTAAGTATTTTCATAAGAGAGTTACAATCTCTTAGATTAGGTAAACTGAATTAAAGTTGAGGAAAAAAAAGGGGGAAAATAAAAGGGAGTTGGTGTGATGATAAAAGGATTGGTTGGGTATTTTAAAGTTATAATTATGATTATATGCGACGATCTTAAAGAGATTAAGGAAATTGGTGGATGATTGTTTTGATTTAAAGATTTTATACAGAAGGAATTTATGAAGAAATTTTATTTACAGGAATTTGATTTTTTTTTTATGTTGATGAGGAAATAAACATAGAGGATATTACTCTAATGAGATAGAAGTGTCATACCTTAGTTGCCATATTTTTCATAGCCATGATAGTGATTATATGCAGTTATAGTTAAGTCATCGACCCATGTGACTATGTCTTCTTCTTAAAATTTTATCATTCTTGTTCTCGACCCTAAACTAGTATCATGATTCCCTAATTGTTTAGAGCTATAGATGTCTATAAATTTTTCTTGACCATACCCTAAATCCGTCAACCAGTATATCTTCTCCTATATTTTAGTATTATATTATTAGTATTAATATTAGGAATATCTATTTAGTTGTTTGTTACTTTATCTGTAGACAATATTGGTTGATATTTTCTGTAATAAAATTTTTCCTTCACCTTTAGCTCATGCCACGGTTGCCGAGCTAAATGCTGTAAGGATTTTTTATTATCTAATTAGTTTATTTTCTTTCCTGATTTACTATTTATCGTGCTGCATAATTCTAGTACTATCGATCCAAAATTTTGTTTTCTTAAGCAATAATGGAAAGCAGATCATTACGTCTTATCCTTTTACATAGACCAAAGGACTTCTTCTTTTTTTTCTCATGTTAGGATTATTATTGCTTCTCTAGAAAATTCTATGTTGTTTCTATAATTTGGTAGGATAAACTTGCTTCCCTAAAGAGACAGTTAGAGGTACTAGTTCAATTCGTATAAGTTGGGTAGTATACCTTGTAGTCTAGCATCATACTTTTCTCAGGACCATTAAGAAATTATAGTTGGATAACACTGACTATATGTTGGTATAAGTATTTAGATTACCTAGACATAACTTTGTGGGTTCCTATCCCCTAGCTCAACTAAGGTTAGAGATTCATAGGGCAACTAGAAAGGTCAAATCATTATTTGTGATTTGGACTTGAACTATCTTGTACTTTCTTTTCTTCTGTACGTTTATTTTTATCGTCTTGACTAATACTGCTGTTATAGCCTAGTTTTTACAAGCTTCTTCCTTTCTCAAGCTTGTTCTTGACACATATATTATTGGATGCACCCACTAAAATGTTGTCTAATCAGAATCGGTGCATGATGGTCTGGCCAACCTAGTGCATGTTGATTCGCTTTCCCTATGATTATTTTATGCAGATGAAGATATAGTAAACTTGTCCTAGGATCTCATTTGCGACCGTTTGACAATTTTTTTTCTTCTTGAAACATTTATTCGCATTGGACCTTTAAATTTGTAATCGACCCCATCCCCCTTGAACTCTTCTTTATTCTGCGTCTTAGTATAGAATTTCTCTTTATAACCCTTTATTAGCTATGATTTATAGTAGAACCATCTTTCTACTAAGTCAGTTAAGTATACCTTGTATGATATCTTATTTTAGTAATACCCTTAGCACCCTAGTAGCCATCTTAGACTGATTTTAGTCGGACATTTAGCAAATAAAAGTTTTCCTATTATCCTTTCCTTGGTTCATATCATTTGATCCCTTACCATGACTTGGGTAATTGAAGCACAATATTAGGATTTTTCTTCCAATAATTGTACCATTATGATCTAGACAAACCGCACCATACACAGACATTTATGCCCCCCATAAATACACCTTTATGTGCTCTATTTTAATAACTCTACTTGTTTGACAAATCTTTCCCTTAGAATAGACTATTTGTGTCCTCTCCTTATCCTATTAGATTTGACCATGCAATATCGACCTATTCTCTGATCACTTGGAAATCCTATGACCTATGCCGGACCTAGAACATATTCTTGTAGGATATGATGCCAGTTTTGACCCCTCTATAAACCCCCAAGTATCGTTGTAAATTGTCTTGTTGAGTAAGTTACAATTTACATATTTACTTTTTATTGATTTTCTTATTATTTCTTCGGTATTAGAATTATTTTAAATTTCGAGGACGAAATTCTTATAAGTTGGGTAGATTGTAAACCCCCTGAATTTTCAGGGAATTTTTAAAATTATTTTTTTATTTGAAGAATAGCTTGTTAATTTATTTTAATTAAATAATTAATTAATTACTTCTAATCAGGGTTTAATTTATATTGTATATATATATAGATGCAAGATGATGCTATTTTCTATCTGACAATATTGTTGGCAAGATCATCAGGGTTACTTTTATTAGTGCTAGTCAAATTTTATCCTTATAAATATTGGCTCTATCATTATTTATAATCCTTAGTTATCGTCATATTATTATAATTAATAGCAAGTTTATAATTATTTATTACCTTTTATTTATGGTTTATCACTATTATTATATTTTTATTATTGCCATGGTCTATTATTATTATTTTATTAAATTGGATATCCCTACTAGGTTTTATTATTAAATTCTATTATTTGTCTTAAGAATTGCTTATAGATGTTTTATTAGATTTAGATATATATTCTATATATATATATATATATATATATATATATATATATATATATATAAAAAAAAAATATATATATATATATATATATATAAGTTCCTCTTAACCCTAACCCTAGAGCTTTGTCTCCAAGCCGCCCCCCCTCCCCTGACCTCACCTTCACCTCGCCTACCTCCTCCCTCAACCCGAGACTCCTCGCCGACGTACGGAGGAGCACAAGGCCGGACAGGACTGCAGTTGCCGCTGTGAGCAGCAGAGCCGGCCGATCCCGGCGACCCCCGGCGGCGCCACCTGCGCCTGGAGGCCAACCCGACCCCCTGCGGAGGGCAGGTAACCCCCCCGAGCGACCACATGGCTCTTCCACGTGGGAAATCTTATTTTTTTACTGTAACCCTAGTTTTAGGATTTTTAATCCAATTAATTCAGTTTTTTTTAGTGTTAATTATGCCTAATTATTGGTAATTAATTAGATCTAATTGAAAGGGATCATTAGTAATTAAGTATAGGATCTACATTAAATTTTGTGTGAAATAATATTATTTATTAGTATTTATTACTATTTACTTATAAATTTTATACGCGATTAATTAATTGTTTGTATTTACTGTTTTAATCGTTAATTAATAATTTTATTATTAATTAAATAAAACCTTGTAGAGGAAAAAGTTTGTAAAATTTATGTAGTATTTTATAACAATTTTTCCAGGAATTACAGAATTTTATTTGTAATTATTTTATATTAAAAACCGAGAACTTTAGATTTTTAAATTAATTTCAATTACCGTTTTTTTAAATATATATTATTTAATTGGTTGTTAATTAAATAATATATATTATATAGAAAATGTTTGTAAAAATATACTTTACTGTATAAAAATATTTCCAATATTTAATTATATTTATTTATATTTATTTAGATTTTAGAAGGGTAATTTTGATTACTAAGTATATTATATAATTAATCGATATTAATTATATAATTATTTGTAAATGGGTAAATGTTAAGGTTTCTATTGTAAATAGATAATTAAACTATTTTGGAAATTATTTTAGGTATTTATTATTTATTACTAATTTTTAGGATTTAAAAGTAATTTCTAGAATTATTTTAGAATTATTTATTAAATTGTTTAATAATTATTTATTAATTTAAATAATTACTAATTATGTGTTATTATTGTGTAGAATAGTGAATTTAGATTTAATGGTTAAATTTAGGTTTTATAGTGAATTTTCAAGATTTATTTTGAATTATTATGTATTATTTAACTATTTATTTAATAAATAGTTTTAATGGTAATAAATTCATTTCTGTAAAAATATTTATATAATATATATTTATTATTCTGGTATTATTTAGTTTATTATTATAATAGACTAGAAATGATTTTTAAGGACTTTTACTATTTTTGTTAGTATTATTAGGAATTATGTATGCACGTGTGTATTAAATTGAGTAGTTAATTGATTATAATTAATTAATTAATTACTAAATATCATCTTGTATTATTAATTACAGAATATAAATGTATGATAATAAGTATATTTACATACTTATTATTGTATAAGTATTATTCATAATTATAGGTACTAGTTAGCTAGTTTTAATAAAATACTAATGTTTGTTGGTTAATTAGCAATTAATCAATTTAGTAAATTGTTAAATAGAGATTAATTATAAATCATGCTTGTTTAGGATTATTTGCTTATCGGAACTCGGACTCTACATCGGACCCGGATACTCAGTTGCTGGACAAAGGCAAGTACACCTTGCTTTATTGTATATTTTTGCAGTTAGTTTATGTTACCTAGTTACTTCTCAGTTGTGTGCACACGTCTAGTAGTAGTGGACTTATCCCGTGTATTGTGAAGGTATGTGGTACCTTCTAGCCGGACACTGTATCATACAAGGTCACTATATGAGTGAGTTGAGAGCATGGATTTGTGTGTCGACTGATCCTTGGCACGTGAGTTCGCGTCTGGTCTAGTGGTTGGTACAGGTCTACTTATATATACTATGACGTCTTGTATATTACTTATACCGCTTATACGGTACAGATATACATTGGGTGGGGAGAGTCTACTAGTGGTGTATGAGAATTCTGTTTCCAATGGACGCTGGATGCTCGTAGCCCCTCGTTTCTCAAACCGTAGAACGCTTGGTGGCAGTTTCTTCTTCTTCTCCCTCCCTCATGCACCATTAGAGATGTCTCGAGTGCATTACACATAGATGGTTAGTTTACCTGTCGTATGTCGCATGATACATCCTGTTCTTGTTTGGTTGGAGAGATGTTATGTTACATTTTGTTCTAGTTATTTATATACTGCCCTGTACTATCATGTATGTCGATTTCTTGTGTACTTGTTACGTCCCTCTGAGGACCTGGCACCTTTTCCAGATTGGGACGAGCACAGGTACCGACGGACTACGGAGATTGGAGACTTTTGCTGACGAGGACTTCAATGTTGAGCCTCGTGAGTTTCTTGAGTTCTTATGTGATTTCTGCTAGTGGCTATCTATTTCTTTTCTGGTTCAGTTGTACTCTTTTAGTAGTTCTTTCATACATTTATTGGTGGATTATTTTCCACTAGTCATGACTTGTAGTTTGATTCAGAGTTATTTTCATTCCTTCCAGCTTTATTCTGTGATTTTTTTTTGTGGATGAGATTAGTATTTACCTGCCTGTATTGTTATTTAGTTGTTACGTCAGCGTACTACGATCGAGTATAGTCCATTAAATTAGGGTTTTTCTATACTTGATCGTACAGCTGGCACGCCACGTGTTCCTGGTCCTACATATTTTGGAACCGGGGCGTGACATGTTTATCTCTAGCCTCTCCGGGCGATGTCAACCATTCACACACCTCATGAAGAAAGGCGTCTCCTTCGTATTGGATAAGGAGCGCCAACGTGCCTTTGATAACATTAAAGAATATCTGTCAAACACTCCAGTCCTGGTGGCCCCGATCGTTGGAAAGCCATTTTTGCTTTATGTACGAGCGATGGAGCATTCCTTCGGTGCTCTACTAGCAGAAAACAATAATGCAGAGCATGAACAAGCTATCTATTATCTCAGCCGAATGATGATAGGACCTGAGCATAGATACACTACCCTAGAGAAGGAGTGTCTCGCTTTGGTTTTCGCCATTCAGAAGATGCAACACTATGTTACAGGACAAACCATCCATGTTATATCACGAGTCAACCCCCTCAGGGTCCTCATGACCAAACCAGGTGCACTCAGCTCTCGCCTCGCTACCTGGGCGATATTATTGTCTCCCTACGACATGATCTTCATCCCGCAGAAGGCTATTAAAGGTCAAGCTCTGGCAGACTTTTTAGTGGCCCATCCAGGTTCGGAGTCAACCAGAATATATGAAGAGATCCCAGACGAGGTCGCCAATTCAAATATGGCTTCCTATGATACCGTCTGGCGAATGTTCTTTGACGGTGCTCCAATAACTGGACCGAAGGGCAGTATCGTCGTTGGGGTCGGAGTGGTATTGATTTCTTCCACTGGATTGGTGATCAATCGGGCATACTCACTCACAGAACCTTGTTCAAACAACGTGGCCGAGTACAACGCCTTGGTTATCAACCTTCAACTTGCAAAGGAACTGGGGATAGAGTACTTGGAAGCATATGGCAATTAACAGTTAATCGTTAATCAGATACGGGGTTCTTATGAAGTTTTACATGAAGACATGATCCCTTATCATCAAATAGCAATCGCCATTATTACGTCCCTGAAAGGGTTCTTCATAGAAGATGTTCCCAGACTCCGGAACATTGAAGCCGATGCCTTAGCAGGTCTTGCCGCTTCTTTGGCAGTTCTAAATTGTAACACCCAGTCCTAAAATACGTAGGACTAGGATCGTATACATGCCAGCTACGCAACAAGAGGACTCCAGCCCGGCTCGAATACGTATAAGCTGTCTGGTTATTCTAGACCAACTATATCTCAATCCACTAAATATCGGTAACAATAACGAATCAAGTGCAGTAAGGCTGATCAGACCATAATACACTGATTCTATAACAGATAAATATGTTAGAGTGGATCACCAATAACACATTTATCATGAACAAGCTAGAGGAAAATAGACGCTTGTACAAGAATAAGCTATAATGTAGCAAGAATCAAATATAGGACAAAATCTAATCACGGAAGAGAAAGATAAAACATCAACTAAATATACCTGCAATCTCGGCGTAGCAATCATCCTCCATCGTTGTACCATACCTTCAACTAATACCTGAAGAGATCACCAGGTCCTTAGAGGACTAGCAAACCACATATTATACATGCCAACTGTACAGTAAATAACATGCAAAAAAATAGGAAAACAAGTACAGGAAAAAGATGACACGTAAGGGAACTCTACAGATGGTAACATGTCATGAGAATGTAAATTAATCGTGGCTAAAACCGTAGCCCGGAGAGGCACTAACAGTCCTATAACAGGTTCTCTATCGTAGCCCGGGAAGGCACTAACAATAGAGGATAGCCACTGCTAATAAAATATTCTCTCCTAAGGTACTAGGAAGTCAAGCCTATCTAGTCATGTTCAAGTCAAGTACAAGTCAATCAGGTCAGAAAAAATATGGTACGGGCATATCAATACTATCACTAGACATGAACAAGATAGGAAAGTTAGAACAAGTAGTATAGAAAGAAAAGTAAAAATCTACGTGCACGTGAAACTAGAAAGTAACCATAACATGAAATAGGAGAAATATGTAACGAAGCAAGAAGGAAAGGAAATTAAAAAGCATGTAAGTACTATAAAGTTTGGCAAGGTGTACTTGTCTGGGTCGTGAGCACTGTGGTGACGAAGATCAGACAAAAAAGTAGGTGGAACAATGGCTGCAGAGGAACTAAGATCCAAACAAACGTCTCCGGATGCTAAAAATTGTCTATTATCTAATTATAATTAATATTGTACCTATTAGATTTATTCAGTTAAGAAATGGTATAGATCTTCGTATCAGCTTTCCGAAAACTAAACGGATCGCATTTTCGTTTTCGGAATCTCTAGGAATCGCGAAAATATCGAAACATGTTTGTTTTTCGGGAATCTAATAATCAAAAAAATTTATAGAAATATATAGAATGAATTTTGTCTATCAAAATATATTTTTGGAAAGCTTACCTTGATACGCTTTCAACAAAAAAATTGGGATTGTTTCGAGGCCCGAGCTAGGAGATATGGCCCTTCTAAGTTGCTTTGTCGGGTAAAAAAATGTGGCTGACTTTTCTAGCAAATTTGGAGAATATTTTTGGACGAAAAAGAGAAGGTGTGCATGATTTTCAATATAAGAATTATGAGATACTCATATATTCATATATATATAATTAAGATAGATATGTATTATTTAATTTAAGTATGACTAGATTGGATATGTATTATTTTCTACTCAAGTCGAACTCGAAAAGTCAACTAATGAGTCTCTTGTGCCATTCGTAATTAAATAGCACATATAAACTCGATTGAGTGGCACCCTTAGCATGTATGTCATAGACTCAAAATGGGTCAAAACTATATATTGGGTCAAATGGTTTTGATCTATATCGAGTTCCGAACTCACATGGGAAGCTAGGTATGGAATTATGGTAAAAAATCTAATTGCCTAAATTTGACTCGAAGTTGCGCGAAGTCAAAAGGATGCTATGGGACAAATTCGGATGGGACATGATATATAAAATTGAAGGTCATCTTGTCTACTATAAAACTCATAAAGGACGTTTCGAGAGATGGGCATGTCGTGTGCTCCAACAATCAAAGACACAAAAAGTACATATAAAATCTTAATTAAATATACAATATAACCTAATAATTAGAAATACTATAAAATAAAATAAAGATAATTTCCAAAAATTAGGGTCCTCACAATCTACCCACCTTAAAAGAATTTCGTCCTCGAAATTAAAATAAGGACCCTTATTAACGAAAAACCGCGCTAGTGTTACTAGAAATAGTTTAAGGGATACGCTAGGTCACTACAGTGTCTCCTAATAAGTCAAGTAATAATCAAGCCTAAACAATTTGGTTTTGCAATATCTATATCATAAAACTATAGATGGTTATCTTTACTCGCTCTTCTTAGTTTTGGCGGTCTTGCAACGATCATGTTGAAGGCTTGTCCCTCCTAACCATACTAGTATCACAATTATATGAGTCTTTTTTTCCTAACCAAGCTAAGTGGTACATACTAATCCGCTTGATCCTCACTTTAAACTAACACGGTATAATAGTAAATGGGTTAGGTTAGACCGTCTACTTTACTCTTATAGAGGGCCAATCATTACACTAAAACTACCACCCTTTTCTCTATCGAGTGACTTCCATAAGGACGTAACCTAGTACGTTCATCTATTTATTTCTATATTAAGGACATCTACCCATCTTTGGTTAAACTATCTCATCAGACACATGATGCCCTATGGCATATGGCATCTCTAATCCCCATTATCTATCAAGCAATCACAATACAATAAGCAGACTAACTTACACTATAACTTAAGAATTTCTGATAAATTCTATATAGCACGATTATTCATCACTCCAAAATTAGAAGGGACGAGAAGCAATGATACGAAAAAGCAAAGGAAGAGTAATCGAGAGCAAATACGAAGTTCAAGGGTGGTAGAAAAATTTTAAAAGAATTGTCAAGGCAGTTATGGATTGAGATTCCTAAGGGTTTAATCAGGTCGCAGGCCCGCTCGGTACAGTGACGTAACCGAAACGGCTAACTCGACCTGCATGGGCCACCACAAAAATATGTAACGCCCCAGTCCCAAAATAAGTAGGACTACGATACGTATACATGCCAGCTACGCAACGAGAGGACTCCAGCCCGGCTCGAATACGTATAAGCTGTCTGTTTATTCTAGACCAACTATATCTCAATCCACTAAATATCGGTAACAATAACGAATCAAGTGCAGTAAGGCTGATCAGACCATAATACACTGATTCTAGAATAGATAAATATGTTAGAGTGGATACCCAATAACACATTTATCATGAACAAGCTAGAGGAAAATAGAAGCTTGTACAAGACTAAGCTATAATGTAGCAAGAATCAAATATAGGACAAAATCTAATCACGGAAGAGAAAGATAAAACATCAACTAAATATACATGCAATCTCGGTGTAGCAATCATCCTCCATCGGTGTACCATACCTTCATCTAATACCAGGAGAGATTACCAGGTCCTTAGAGGACTAGCAAGACACATAATATACATGCCAACTGTACAGTAAATAACATGCAAGAAAAATAGGAAAACATGTAGAGGAAAAAGATGACACGTAAGGAAACTCTACAGATGGTAACATGTCATAAGAATGTAATATTAATCGTGGCTAAAACCATAGCCTGGGGAGGCACTAACAGTCCTATAACAGGTTCTCTATCATAGCCTGGGGAGGCACTAACAATAGAGGATAGCCACGGCTAATAAAACATTCTCTCCTAAGGTACTAGGAAGTCAAGCCTATCTAGTCATGTTCAAGTCAAGTACAGGTCAATCAGGTCAGGAAAAACATGGCACAGGCATATAAATACTATTATTAGACATGAACAAGATAGGAAAGATAGAACAAGTAGTATAGAAAGAAAAGTAAAAATCTACGTGCACGTAAAACTAGAAAGTAACCATAACATGAAATAAAAGAAATACGTAACGAAGCAAGAATGAATGGAAATAGAAAAGCATGTAAGTACTATAAAGTTTGGCAAGGTGTACTTGCCTGGGTCGTGAGCACTGTGGTGACGAAGATCAGACAGAAAAGTAGGTGGAACAACGGCTGCCGAGGAACTAAGATCCAAACGAACGTCTCCGGATGGTGAAAATAGTCTATTATCTAATTATAATTAATATTGTACCTATTAGATTTATATAGTTAGGAGATGGAATAGATCTTCGTATCAGCTTTCCGAAAAACTAAACGGATCATATTTTTATTTCCGAAATCTCTAGAAATCGCAAAAATATTGAAACATGTTTGTTTTTCGGGAATCTAATACTCAAAATTTTTTACAGAAATCTACACAATGAATTTTGTCTATTATTATATATTTTTGGAAAGTTTACCTCGATACGCTTCCAATAAAAAAAACAGGGACGCGTTTCGAGTCCAGAGCTAGGAGATATGGCCCTAATAATTTGCTTTGTCGGGTAAAAAATGCGGCTGACTTTTGTAGCGAATTTGGAGAATATTTTTGGACGAAAAAGAGAAGGTGTGCATAATTTTTAATATAAGAATTATGAGATACTCATATATTCATATATATATAATTAATATAGATATGTATTATTTAATTTAAGTATGATTAGATTGGACATGTTAGAATAAGATAATTTGGATAGTAGTAGGATTATCAATAAGGCTAAATTTGGAATATAATTTGTTTAAATATTATAATCAATGGTCATTTTTGAAGGAGACTTAATTTAAAATCTATGTGCTACTATTAGTTAAGAAGCATATAAGTTTTAAATATTATATTTAGATTTAATTAAAATACAAAGAAGATTTGTATTGAGTGTTTCCTAATATGGAACTAGTTAGATTTCTAAATATAAATGCAATCTAAATCTGAACAAATATTAAATATATATGGTTATTAATATATATTAATACCCAACATGCCAACATAGGTTTGGGTTGGACTTTGGGCCAAATATAAACTAATGCCAACAAGGATTACACTAGGATTACACGTAGACACTTCCTATAAATATAAACTTTCCAAAATTGAAAACATATTAATATTAATAAGATATATATACAAAATATATAACAACATGAAGGTATTTGAGAGTACTACATGTCTATTTAGATTTGGATTTGGTTCGGGTCAAGTTGGGACTAAATTGGTACAACCGGATCTCCTAGAAAGTCAGTAATCTAATAATAAATCATCGGTGGGGGTTAAGTCACAATTTTACCTGGTTTTCCTACTTGGGACATAGCTATGGCCGGGCTTTCCCTAGCAAGGCTAATATACTAGTCAAAGCACACAACTATACTAACCGTACCAAAATTCCTAGTCGCTATGCATCTTAGAACTTAACCATGACTAAGGCCATATCTATATAAAATATTAGGCTATTACAAATATATCATATATATATGCAAAATTATATATAAATCTATTTGGATGTATAACATCCCAAAATAAATATCAAAATAATTATACTAAGCCATGGCAACCTGTCATGGCTCTATAAGTGGGGTTGGCTAGGTTAGGGTCCAAATATATTTTCTAGTCAAGTCGAACTCGAAAAGTCAACTAATGAGTCTCTTGTGCCATTCGTAATTAAATAGCACATATAAACTAGATTAAGTGGCACCCTTAGCATGTATGTCGTAGACTCAAAATAGGTTAAAACTATATATTAGGTCAAATGGTTTTGATCTATATCGAGTTCCGAACTCACATGGAAAACTAGGTATGGAATTATGGTAAATAATCTAATTGCCTAAATTTGACTCGAAGTTGCGCGAAGTCAAAAGGATGCTAGGGGACAAATTCGGATGGGACATGATATATAAAATTGAAGGTCATCATGTCTACTATAAAACTTATAAAGGAAGTTTCGAGAGATTGGCATGTCGTGTGCTCCAACAATCAAAGACACAAAAAGTACATATAAAATCTTAATTAAATATACAATATAACTGAATAATTATAAATACTATAAAATAAAATAAAAATAATTCCCAAAAATTAGGGTCCTCACACAAATAATACTCATCATTTGGTTGACATAATAGGCCATGAATTGGTTTGTCCTAAGAACAACGTGCAATTTGCTGCGAGTCACTCTGCCTTGGCGGTCGAAGAAACACAAGACTGGAGACTTCCGTTTATTGACTTCGTAGTCTATGGTATCTTGCCAGAAAATCCGAAATAAGCCACTTCTATTAGAAGACGTTCTCTCAGATTCTTCTACGATACAGAGACAAAGATCCTGTATCTGCGATCCTATGATAGATTACTGCTCCGATGTTTGTTAAATACAGAAGCCAAAGAAGCCGTGCGCGAAGCTCATGATGGCGTTTGTGGGGCCCATCAACCTGGCCCAAAATTGTAAGACCGCCTCCGTCGGATGGACTATTACTGGCCTACGATGGTAGCAGATGCGATAGACTATGCAAGAAAGTGTAAAGCTTGTCAGGTCCACGCAGATTTTATACACCAACCATCCGAATTCCTACATCCGACGGTGGCATCCTGGCCATTTGAGGCATGGGGAATGGATATCATTGGTCGAATCACTCCACCTTTATCCAGAGGACACCATTTTATACTGGCAATTACGAACTACTTCTCCTAATGGGCGGAAGTTGTTTCGCTTGCAGAAGTGAAGACATCAAATGTGATCAACTTCGTCAAGCATCACGTCATCTATCGCTTTAGACTACCTCGAAGGATCATCCACGACAATGGTCCATAGTTTGCAAGCCACGTCTTCTATCGGTTTTACGACAAACACTGAATTCAGAATGTTGCTTCAACATCATACAACCCGGCGGCTAATGGTCTGGCTGAAGCTTTCAACAAAAATATAATCAAGCTTCTCAAGAAGTTTGTGTCCTCAAACAAGCACGACTGAAATGAAAAGCTTGGCAAATGTTTATGGGTATACCGTACTACAGTCCGGACGGCCACTGGGAATACACTATTCTCTTTGGTATACGAAAGTGAGGCAGTTCTCCCATTGGAAACTCAAATCCCCTCGCTCCGCATCGCCATCAATTACCGACTAACGACGGATGATAACTACCATCGTCTACTACAAGAATTGGAAGCCTTAGATGAAAAGTGCCTGCTAGCTCAACAACGAATCGAGCTTTATCAAGCCTGCATCTCTGGAGCCTTCAACAAAAAGGTCAAGCTGAGAACATTCCAAGTAGGCGATCTTGTCTTGGCAGTTCATAGGCCGATGGTTATGACTCATAAAACCGTCGGCAAGTTCCAGCCCATGTGGGAGGGCCCATTTATCATCGAAGCTGTATTCTCCAATGGTGCTTACCGTCTCACAAAGCAAAATGGAGACTTGCTTATGATGACCATCAACGACAAGTTCTTGAAGAAATATTATGTCTAAACGACACCCTCTGAATCAACCAGATTGTTGAAGTTATGTACCCTTCGGTACCGCTGAACTTACACTCAGGATACCCCAAATGAATTCATATCACATCTTCTGGGTAGCAAGTCATGTATGATCATACCTCTGAACTTTCTCCTTAGAAGAACATTTTTATCAGAATCTATTACTCGCGCTTTCAGTGCATAAAAAGGAGTAACATGTCCACAAAATTGCTGAAACAACCACGTCGATGTCACCTCTGAGTTGTTTCTCTTCCATCACAAACAAATCACCCCTTACATAGAACTTCCACATCCATATTACCTCTGAGTTGTTCTATGTACCCTTCGTTGAGTCCACTTCTGCCACGTCCTCATTACCTCTGAGTAGGAAGACTCCATTATGAAACCCTCATATTTACCACGTTCTCATTACCTCTGAGTAAGTATGTTGGTTTTCTCTCGACTTATTATTCGTACCCAAAACCAGGGTACGCCAAGGGTAATAGGCCCACAAATGTCCACAGTTGACCACAAATTTCCACAGTTGACCACAAATGTCCTTAGTTACCACAAATGTCTACAGCTGACCACAAATGCTGTACTACGTCCTCTAGTACATTCACCTCTTTTCCCTCTATCATATGTCTCTGGAGCCCAGTTGTTCCATGGCATTCCTTCGTCCAATACCAAGAACTTCCGTGTCCACCTCACCACGGAGTTGTTCTATGTATCTACATTGAGCCTACCCCTACCATGTCCTCAGTACCTCTGAGTAGGAAGGTTCTATCATCAAACCTCATGTTTACCACGTTCAAGTAAATATGCTGAGTTTCTCTATCGAACTTATTATCCAAACCTAGAACCGAGGTATGCCAAGGATAATAGGTCCACAAAAAGTCCCCCAGTGGGGCAAGTACCGTAACACCAAAAATACTATACGAACACAACAGATACCATAAATAAAGGATAAAGTAAACATATTCATTCATTTAAAATCAATTGTTCTACATTTTCCTGGGACCAAGACCCTATTAAAAAAATGGAGGGATATAATAATGAAAGTAAGAAAAAATCCGATCACAGCTCGGCGACGCACAGTTCTCTGAGACGGTCCTTCAGCTTGGTCGTCGACCACTCAATCCTCAGTGTGGCCCGACGGTCGGCCTCTTGAGTCAACTTCTCTGCATCCTCCAGATGCGTATGTGCCTGCCAACCGTCTTCAAGTTTCTTCAGTGCACGCTCCAAGACAGCAGAGGTTCGGGTGACCTGGTCGGTCTCCCAAAAAATTAGCTCCTTATCTTTGCGGGAAGCCTGGAGCTCAGATTCTAAAGAAGCCAATTTCCTCTGAAGCTAGAGGATCTGCTCGTTGGTATCGGCTATCCCAAGAGATTCGATCTCTTCCCGAGCGATACAGTCCTCTCCTCTACGGCTTAGTTGATCGTACTTCAGAGACAGATCTTGAAGGTCCTTCACTAGAGTTGGCTTGGACGTATCCCGTACCATCCTTACCTTTTCTATGGCTGTTATAAGGAAGGCGTACTCTTGATCTATTGCCAAAGACATATCGACTTGCCGCAGTCCTTGAAACTGAGCCACGAGCTGATCAGCTTCTACTAATTTGGGCTCCAGGAGATCGACCATCCCTGCCCCGCCGGGGAGTGTTCTGAGGAGTTCAATCTGACTGTGGGCACATTGACGAGCCAATACAAAAGATGTCCCTCTCTCCAGGGAAGCTTTGACCCCTCGTTTTAGATGGTGGTAGAAACTATCAATCACGTCCTTCGATGATTCATCCAGAACTTCCGAAGAAGACGGTGTCAAAGGAAGAGTAACTGGCAGAGTTGAAGATAGTTGTGAAGAAGATGCACCAGAACTTGATGCCTCTATCACTAAGGATACAAGTTTCGAGCGATAGAACGCCTGAATAGCAGTCATCTCCTCCTCTGCAGCCCGAAGGATTCGAAGACTGGGCAGTGCAAAAAGGTCAACCTCCGGTGATAGAGTTATATTAACCGAGGAGGGTCTAGGGACCATTTCTCCATGCCCCGGCATTTCTACTACGTCTCTTCCTGAACTCGACCCGGTAAGAGGTCCCTCGATAGTAGTTGGAGGAGGAGGAGGCATACTTCCTTCCACTAGATCCCCTCTGGTGACTTCTCCTCCGATCGTCGACAGCGAAGGAGCAGGACCTGTATGCCCGGAGCAACCATCGATCAACTTAACCCAAAGGATATGAAGATAGAGCAAATGAACCTCCTCACTAGTCAAGACACGACGTAGCTTACCAGGAGAGGGCTGTTGAAGCTGAGGCTCACTCACAGCCGCCATATCCTCTTCAATGGCGACACTTGAGCCAATTGTAGCTGCTTCCTCTGCCCCAGCCGCCCCGGAGGTGGATACAACCGGATCAGTATCAACCGGCTGAGGTTCTACAACCTCGGGGACTGATTCAGTAAAGCCCACATCGTCCCTAGTAGGGATGTCAACAGCAGAAGGAATCTCAGCCATCGCCGGGACGACCGTGGTAGAAGTAAGCTCGTCAGTTATAGCACTAATTATGGTGGCTATAGCCGGGTCAACCTCAGAGGCTGTAGCAGGCTCTGGGGAGTTCACTTCTTCTTACGCCTACAAAAAAATGATTGGATTATATTTCAGAAAGGAAGAACTGAAAAGATGGTCGTAACTCGATTCACCTCTGAAACGGCTTCTACGTCCTCACTTCTCTCCCTAATGCTCGGCCCGCGAGGCTTGACCGCGGCCCATTTTCGGTAGTAAGTTATGCCGCCGGCAGAGGATTCACGCCTGCTTTATTTTCGTAAAAGACTAGGCGAAGCAGGGGGTAGATCTCCCACCAAATCGTCTGTAGGAAGAGGCAAGTTATCAGGGTCATCCGCTTCATCCATGTTGATAGACTCCGAGTCAGACACATCAACTGTCCTTCCCTTCTTGGTCCTTGGCTTCTCCTCTAAGCCAGTACCAATAATGAAGCTGGTACTTGGGTCAAAATCTCTTGGAGGCTTATTGACCATAACATGGTATAAGGCCGCCATATACAAAATGTGTCCCGACTCTCTAGCTTCGGGAATGGAGAAGCTGGCACGGGTGTGAACCGTACTATAATAGTGCCAAGCCCGGATGCCGTCAAGAACGCTACCCTCAAAACCCAGGCAGGAGCTGGGCTTGTCCAAGAACAATTGACTGTACCCAAATTATCGAAAGAATCGACTGGGTAAGTAAGGCTCCAAAAAGACGGAATTATGGTTGCGATATACCAGATGTGTAGGGCGATTGTTCTGCAACCAGAGGAGCATCTTCTCGGACAAGAATTGGGGAGATGCAGCACCATCAAGATGCACGTCTCTTAATTCATCATCAGTAAAATAAGGAATAGACACGAAGAAGGAATATCTGTCTACTCGTACCAGCGCCATCCGACAGGCTGGCATGGTAGTGTACTCCCAGGGCATACGGCGGTACTGGAAGATAAAGGCATCATCAGCAGTTACGTCATCCTCTGGGCCAGGCCTCATCAAAGACGGTCAATGCATCAACAGCCACCACATCAGATAATGATAGGGCAGCTCGATTCGTTCAAAATCCTTCGACGTATAACGAGAAATGACTTTGGACGAGAAGGCACGAAGGCTACGATATATGCTGCATACCATGGCGGGAAGTAAAGCCAGTCTGGCCCCAAAGACTAGCTTCACCGCAGGAAGAATCATGTTACGACTGATTCTCTCAATAGCACCAGCCCCTCCCGAAACTACACAGTTCTGCAGCCACACCATCATAAATCCTGCCAGGAGAGCCTTATCAAACATATTTTGGGTATCTTGATAAAAGTAATTAAAGATGTCAGATTGGCTCCCAAATCTGTCACCCGTGGTTTTTACCCTCTTGGCAGTCATTACCTGGTTCTGCACCTCTTCCCGAGTTCGAGGACTTCGGAGGGAAACCCGGCCTGAGGCGCCTAGCTCAAAAAGGTAACTGGGCCAGGTCTTGGTGTAATGAAGGTTCCCTTCCGAGCTATCATTCTTCTTTTTCGACATCAGTTGGCACGTGCTATGGTGACATAGCAGTTCCCGGTAAATAGCCAAAAAATCCGGGAACCGTCGCTCTAATTCCTCGAATTCTGCATTCGTAGGGGTATACGCCTCAAAAACATGATCTCCCCAAGGCAGCTTGGAGACTTCACGTAGCTCATGGAGAGCGAGTCCCATTTCTCCTCCGGGTGTGAAGAAGGTCCCCGTACGACGGTTGTACATCTCAAGAAGAGCCATGAACAGCTTCTTGTTTACGGGCAGACCATAACAAGTGCCCCGTATGGCATGATAAAGGCCAATCTCGAGCAGGAGTTTCTTATATGTCCGCAAGATCTACGAGGTCAAGTTGATCCATGAAGGGGCGGGGTTCATCCAGTTCAGCAGCGACAACCGACCAGTAGGGTAGGACCCCTTTTGAGCAATCTGGTTCATAAAAGTGTCAGCTTCGGAGAACCGAAAGTTGGGATCCTACACGTTTATGAAACTGTCCGGGGCCAACCCCATCACAAAGCAGCTGATCGGTATCTTGCTTGCAACTACCGACCTTGATGTTTTATTATAGTGAATATCACCTACGAGCATCCCCTGCTGGCTCAGGGTTAGGGAGTCCACCATTTTTCTGTCGATGGGCATCATATTAAACCAGGACAGCGGAAAATGATGTACCATCTAAGAAATATGAATCGCCATCCCGTTGGAAGAAAAACTTCAACTTTCAGATAAATATAGAACGCTGGAGTTCTTTACAGTGAGGGCATCCCCAAAGAGGAACGCGGGTTTCAGATGTGTGCCCCCTAATTTCCCCGAGTTTATCATGCCCAAGAGAAAGAAGAAGGATTGGTTTCTGATATCCCTCAGCCTGTCTTCAGATTGATCTTTAGTGATTTGGGCTGACATATAATCGACCACATGGTCGAACCTCACTCCCACAGCAGATTGAGCTTGACCTACCAAAAACTCCCCTGAAGGATTGATCGTCAACTTCACTGAAAAGGAAAAAAGAAAGAAGTCAGAAGATAGCCAGAAAAAACCACTTAATGTTTTCTGAGCTTATGCGGCTCTGTTAGGTGGGTTTTCATGCGGCCCAGTTCATAAGGTGCTTATGCGGTCATGAGATGTTTCTCATGCTGCTCGGTCGTGAGATGCCTCTCATGCAGCTCGGTCATGAGACGTCTCTCATGCGGCTCAGTCATGAAGCAACTCTCATGCGACTCGGTCATAAAGCATCTCTCATGCGGCTCAGTCATGAGACATCTTTCATGCGGCTTGGCCATGAAGCATCTCTCATGCGGCTCAGTCATGAGACATCTCTCATACGGCTCGGACATGAAGCATACCCCATACGGCTCAGTCATGAGGCGTTCATGCGGCCCATACGGCACAGCTTATGCAGATTCATCACACAAAACTTGAACAGTTCGGTGAAGACAAAAAAAGCATCAACTATGCCGAGGCATAACAGATAAAGGCCCGTGCATAAAACATGCGAAATAGCCATTGTGGTTAGGGTTTGGACTCATACAGTTTCTTTCCAACGTTCTTACCATTAATAGAAGAATGAATGTCGGGGTGAATCGATCTCGCCGTGTTCGATGAGGAGGCAAGTCCTTTGTCCTTCGCTGCAGCACTGGAAGAAGCCTTGAGAGCCATCGATGATCGAGAGAAGAGAAGACGGCGACTAGGGCAATGAAAAGTTAGAACAAGAAAAGAAGAAACCACTCTCCTCAAAAACTACTCGTACTGATAGGCTGGCAGAGGCATGTAAATCGATAGGCACCGCTTCGGATTTCGTACTGCCTAAAGGATAAAGGCGACTCTTGGGATTCTATCCCCTTTAATGCAAAAGACGGCTCCAAATCATCAAAGCAAATCTAAGATTATTAATGCCGAAGTAATGGGACGCCCACATGGCATAAAACCAGTATGCGGCCAGAGAGAAGCCTATACGGCATGAAGAGCTTATACGGACATACCCATGCTTCTTATTCAAAGTATTTCAATTTTACAAATTAAAAACTTTGAAGGGGGTCTTGTAGAAGCATGAAAAAGAATAAGAATTTTTATGCGGCCCAAAATCAACATAAAACTTCATGCGACTCAAAACCTGGGGAGTTTCATGCGGCTCAAAATCCCTGGGGGCTTCATGCGGCTCAAAAAGCTTCATACGGCCCACAAATAGCAGGGAGCCTTATGCGGTTCGAAATCAACCTAAGCAGCTGGCCATAATTACTCTAACATAAAGGCGACAGGTCTAACAAAGATGATAGCTCTGACATAAAGACAAGACGTGACATGCTCCTAGAAAGATGATAAAATCATCATGATATCTGGCATAGTACATATTTCCAAAGAAGACTCTTCATGCGGATCACCTATGAGACACACTTTATGCGACTCAGTTATGGGACAATTCTCATGCGGCTCAAGCATGGATCATCTCTCATGCGGCTCGGTTATGAGACGTCTCTCATACTGCTCGGTCATGGGATGTCCTTCATGTGGCTCGGTCATGGGACACTCTTTATGCGGCTCGGCTATGGAGCAGTCCTTCATGTGGCTCAACCAGGATGCATCATTCATGCGGCTCACCACAGAGTACTAGTTGAGACACATGGCAGAAAGTGACCAAGTCTTAATAGTTCAGATTTAGTGCAACAAACAGATCATGATCAATCTTAACCAATCCCCAGCTGTCCACTTACTGAGGCACAGTTACAAGGATGTGGCCCAAAATTGGCCACGTGGCTGTACACCCCATTACTCAGGAATTCCTATAAATAGCAAGGTGTTATTCCCTTGCACACACACAAAGAGATATACACACACCCGGACAGAGAGAGAGCATTCCTTCACCTCAGCCAAGGTTGTGTTCGATCGTCCAAGGAGTAAGGCAGAGTTGATAGCACTTTCCCGAGCCTCTACCGTCACCCCCCCGAATCTAAACTAAACAATTGTACTTAGATTGCTTTTTCTAGGTTTTGTTCCTAGGATCTCTTTTGTACAAGCGAGTTTGTAATTATGAGTCAAAGTTCAGTCCTCCTATAAAATTGTTCTGCTCTACAACAATCAATGGCAAACAAGCACGTCAGTCGATGAAAATTTGTTTCGAATCCCGAACACGCGACGCTCGAAGAGATTGTGTTAGATTTGTCATAATGACCGACAGCTGCCCTGTGCCATTCGCAGTTGGCACGAGGTAATCAATGAATTAAGCAGATGGCACTAAACAGCATATGGCGTCTGGCGCCATTCAACAGTTGGCGCTAATCAATCAAATTATCCAAAGCAGTTAGATGATATGGCACGCATGCTACTAATCTCGAAGAACGTGCACACGACATTGCCCACGACTACACGTATCTCTCTCATAGAATGCCACGGGTACCATGCAGTTAAGTTAACCGTTCACACAAAGGGTGATGGCGCGTCAATGGCTGTCTGCGCCAATCAGAATAACTGGTTGTCAATTATTTCATAACTCTACAAATAGAGTTTCAAATCACTTCACAAGGATCACTAATGATCATAATCTCCTGAGCACTTGCTGCAGCATTCTCCAAAGGCTTTCTTCTTCGACATCGTATCGTCCAAGGGATAAAATGATCGTCTTCTAATTAGATTCGTATAGTTGTACTTCCCAAGAAATCAATTATACTCTTGTACCTTTCTCTTTTCTTAGTTTGTAAAGAAAATTTTGTTTTTGCAAATAGCAACGAGTTGTGAAATCTGAATTAAGATGTTTGTTGTTTCATTACAACAGTCGAATGAGAAATGTTGGTTGCCTCAATATAACAAGAATCATGGGATATGTTGCATTAATTACAATGAGTTAAATTATGAATGATGCTTTGTAATGAAAATGAAAGTTGATATTGGATGTGTTGAACAGATTTAAGTATTGTCTTTACATGTCAAAAATAAAACGTTGCACGAGATGCAACGGATGGAACTAAAAATTTGTGAATCGATAGGAACGAATCAGTTCAGTCGCATGCAGAACTTGAGTTGCCTAATTGTATACATTGGATGAGTTGTGTCAAATTTTGAATGAATCAAAAGTCATGATTTTGATCAACATAGTCACTACGGAATAGCGAGTTTAAATAGATTGTTGATTTATACCGAGTATAATCCTAGGGACTGACTTGATTTTGACTAGTATATGTAATACCACTTATGCGATGAATGACTAGATTTCTGAGTAATATATGGCATACTACTTGTACGATGGAATGCATCGACACTTTGTATAAATTGCGAAAGGTTTGTCCACAACGGACAAGATAGTACCGAGACTAGATTATAAATTTGTATGATGGCATGTTGATGCAAGTGTTATTCGATAATTGGTTGGAATGATAAGGCATAGACCTGTATCAGTAAATGATACGTCCAACGAAAATTTATGAGTCAGTCGGATGTCTGAGACTAGCGAAACGATTATGCCTTGAGGCAATAATCGAACGGCAGGATAGGAAACTTTAACGTTATAAAAGAGTCTTACGACTTGCGAGCTCGATAAAAATATTAGTCAATATGAAAGTAATCGAAATGCATGAATTGTGAATTCGATGAAACGTTGGTAGATGCAAATTGTAATCGGATTGCACGACTACGAACTCGGTGAAAAGTTGGTTGATGCGGGTAATCATGCCTATAAAAATAGTTGGTCATGTTGTAATAAAACTTATTTGAGTATGACTGAAACACGTAAAACTTAGAGGGTATGATCGTAAGACTCGAGGGTTCGATGTTGGATAATCGGTAACTCGGTTACGCGATCGAAATATTACAGAATACGGCAAATCGAGAAAATGATGTGAGGCATATAGAAAAGTTCCTTCTCAACTTGGATGTATGCGATGCGAGTTAAGCTGACGTTCATACAGATTAAAAGTTGAGCCTCATGCTATCAAAATTGATATGACCTATCGAAATTGATACGCAAGAAAACATAAGCACGATGTGAGAATACAAGATGGAGCGGGTCTACGATATCAAGATTTTTAAAATAGCAATACGAGAATGTCGATCTGGTTGATTGTGAACTTTGTGATTGATCAGTACGAGAGTATAAAGCCATCGACTATTGTTTGATGCATATAGCATCTCGGATGTTGACCGTGGGTAGATAAGCTCGGACTCTAAACAAGTAGATGTTTCGTGAATTACGGAATCATCGACGTTAGTGCATAAATTATTCGGAGGATAGTTGTGCCTCAATTGCGCAAATAGAAATGATTTCGTTCGAATTTGGGTAGTCCAATAGAAATCATCGGAATGTGATTTGGCTCCAAAATAATATAGCATGTGTAAAACCCCTAAATTTCTACTATTTTTTTATTATTTAAAATTTGTACTGATTTAAAAAATTTTGTATTGTACGTCACGTAGTCGTATTGTACGTCGTGTGCGAAGGTTCGTCTTTCGTAATTGCTCGACGAATGCGAATATGTGCGAGCGTACATATTTTTGAAAAACATTATTTTTATTATTCTTATAGTTTCAAAGAAATATAGGCAATAATTATTTCTAGCTATTATTTTCAAGTTTACGATTTTAATTATGAAAGCATTTTCGTTTATGGCAGTTATTAATAATAACATATATTCTTATGCATACATATAATTCCTAAATATTTTGCTAGTAAAAATGTAATTTTCGAGATTCATTAATATTAATAATTTATTATTCAAAAAGATATTTAAAATATTAATGTAATTTCGAAATTATTATTATTAATATTATTGGAAAATATATTTCAAACTTTTTGTGAAGATTTAAATGTTGATTTAATTTTTTGGATTTATTTAAATAAGTATCTATATTTGTAAATTGATTTATCTTAATTGTTTTTAATAAAGGATAGGGATTAATTAGATTTAAAATTGGATTTGTATTGGATTTGGATTTGAATTCATTAATTTAAATTAGTAATTTAAATATCTAAATTGGGTTTAAACAATCCTAATCATTATCTAATTGGGAATTTCCACATCCTATAAATAGGCAGGTACTCCTCCAACTTTTCATTATTCATCCACAAATTCCACAAACCAATGGTGCGTTCCTCGTGTCCGTGTTCCCCGTCCAAATTCTTATTCCATAGATTACATATACATTCAATTCCCCGTGTCGACAACCCCGACACCATATATCAAATTCCTAACCTATCCAAACCCGCATCCACCAAGATCGAACCCGTCACCGTCGAACCCCTACCGTCACCAGCTACCCCTTTCATCGACATCACCAGAACCAACCCGATCCCGGCACCCTCGCCACCTGCAACCCCGGCCTCTTTTCGTCACCATCCCTCAACACCACCACCATCGCCACAACCATCGTCTTCACCCTCACCACCGCCTACCGAAACACCACCACCGTCACCACCAGTACGCCCACGGGACTCCCGTCACCAAAACCCTCCGACCGATACACCCAACCACGACCGGTTGCCACAGCGATCGGCCGTGCACCCGAAACCCGAAAACAAAACCCCAATTAAACCACCACCAGCATCACTTACCTCCGCCTAGCGCGGCGGCGATCCGAGCCTCCTCCGCCTCCTCCATGGCCGGTCGGAATTGCCATGCGAGCCGTCCGCCGGAGAGGCGCTGTCCGCCGCCCTAATCTCCTTCGCAGGCGCCCTCCTCCGGTCGTCCGACGACCAACCCATCTTCCGAGATAGCCTCCCTTCCGCCCGTCGCCGTCGACCGTGGCCGGAACCCCGCTTTTTCTCTCCCGTGTCCGCACGCCTTGGCGACCAACCTCTGCCCCGCGCCACACTTCCCTCCGCGCACATCCGCCAACCGCAGCCCCTTTTTCCCCTTCCTCTTCCGCCGAGCGCTGCCCAGCGCCCAGATCCGCCCAGCCGACGACCACTCCGCCTCCACCCGGCCGGATAACCCTATCGCCCCTCCGCCTTCCTCTACTCGACCGTCTCCGCGTCCCCCGCGCCCATTCTCGCCGCCCGCCGACTTCTTTCTCCCTCCACCTCACGTTCCCACTCCCCCGATCCTCTCTTTCTTCTTCGCTCACTCCCTCCGTCTCTCTCTCTCCTCTCTAATATTGGGTTCTGTACAAAATTTGTGACGAGAACCACTCTCTTTACTTTTACTTTAGTTTTCTGTTGTCATTTACTTTTATTATTATTATTTTTACTTTACTTTTAAAGAAGGAAACAGTTAGTGAAAGTTGTTTTCTTTAAGTTTTAATGATATCTGATATATTTTTATATATTATTGGGATTATTAATAATATTATTATTGATTATTATTATTACTATTTGATTGGTTACATTGTATTATTATATAGCTAACATCATACGTAATATTTTTATTATTATTATTATTATTATTATTATTATTATTATTATTATTATGGTTAACAGTAGTACTAATACAGTAATTAGGTATAGGAATATTAATATTGTTGTTATTAGATATTATCATACTTATTAGGTTTATTATTAATAAAGTTATTATCTTGGGAATTCTTATATTATAGTTTTTCCTACTTGAAAATGTATTTTAACTAACTTAGAGTTTTAGCAAAAAAATTGATTTTTTCTTGACTTTAAGTATTGTTCAATAATTATTTTAAACTAGTTTTTCGATTATAATAAATAGTTTTCTAAATTTGTATATATATTATTTCCTTCGATTTTCGCCAGTCCATGACTAAATCCTTTTATTCCTATTCTGTCACCAAATCCGTACTACCTTATGTCCACCCTAACTAAATTGACCCTTCTGGACCCAATGACATGATCCGTGCCACCATCAGAGATCCCCTTGTGTAGTTGTTACATCGAAGTTACAGATCGTGCCACATTGATTATCACAGCATACTAGGCGCTCTACCAGGCAAGACACCTTACCATTTGCTGTTTAATTATTTTAGCTCATATTTCATGTATTATTTATTTTCTTTATGCAAAATAAACTGTGATACATGGCATAACCTATTAGAACTTACTGTTCATTTATATTTCCTGCTATGTATTATTTTTCTTACATATTAAACCTAGATTTAAGGGACCACCTTGTGTGTTGCATTCATGGCCTTGACATATTGTACCACGAAGTTGTGTGTCGCATGTAGAATACGGACGTGCATGATTGGCTGGCCACCAGTACGTACAAGCCGTGCGATAGAAATAACCGCTAATAGAGATTGCATGCTAGTTTGACTTAGCGGTTACGGTGGTTTGTGTTGTGGATACAACACAGTAGGCATTGGGCGGGGAGGACAATTCCTTAGCGTATGGGCTTCGATGCACATTCTCTTTTGTAACCCGTGAGCTCCGTCGGAGACGCGGGTCAGATTACCCATGATTACTGACGGCCACTGACGATTCTGCGGAACGTCATGCTCTTACTGCTGGGGCCTCTGGTACCCAAGGGGGGACTACGCCGATCCTATTTATCCAGGGCCCATGTGTAGGAAGGATTGTTCTTAACTACATTTCACTTAGAACGGTAGGCTACCTTTATCCGTTAGGTACGAGTACTTTTGGTTTGGGTACTTGTATCTGACCGTGGCTTGGAACAATAACTTGTCGCAGACTAGTTTGTCACATCTTGTCCTTGTTTTGTTGTAGGTGTGACTTACTACTTCGATGAGAAGGTATTGAACCTTATTGGGGTCCGGATACCATATTGGATTCATAGCATGGAAAGATACGTCATCGTGAATTAGTTTACCATCTCCTGTCCTTGTTTGGTTGGGGGGATGGTACGTTCGTTCAGTAGGTGTGTATTGGACCATGTTATAATTCGATTTAATTAATTATTGAGCAATATTTATTCAGTTTATATGGCATGATATTATGTGTCTTGTTACGTCCCTCTGAGGACCTGGTTGTCTTGCCAGGTGTGTGCTATTGTCTTTTGCAGGTGTTCTAGCTCTAGCCGTTATTTCATCGAGGATGATTGCACTTGGATCATCTTCGCTTCGCTCGCCAAAATCATTCTTTTGCTTATCATGTATTTCTTTTCATAGTTGGTAGTGGATTTGTCTCCGCCCAACTACATGTACCAAATGACAATTTCATAGTTGATTATATGAGATCTTCTATTCATTTATTTTGTATGGATGAGATTAGTTATGGTTCTACTGCATTTTACAGCTTATGTATCCATACGAGGTTTCCATATATTGGAGTGTACTTTGTATGAATACAGCTGGCATGTCTACGTTTCTAGTCCTACATATTTTGGGACTGGGGCGTTACAGCATGGTTCGTTGTAATTGTCCGTCGTTAATGATCAACAATTATTGAGCATAGCTTCGGGACAGTTGACCCTAACAGACTTAACCACCAAATCAAATTAAATGTTGTGGACGCATAAGATGACCAATATGATGTTGCATATAGAATTTCGTCGAGAACAAATATGATGTGGTGTAGGTTATTGATAAGTTTAGGCAATCGAATAATTATTTCAAAAATTGATGGAACAACTTCGGCTAGAAATAATATAGTCAAATTTTAGAAAATTGGTCGAATGAATGCTTGAATGATTATGTGGTTGAAGATCAAAATAAAATTTTCACATGACAAACTTGGTGATACGGATAGGCATTTTCGAGAATCGTGCTATGCACGAGAGCAAGCGGTAAGAGAATGACTTACGAGTTGTGTCATTGGATTTAGATTCACCTAGCAATTGAGCTTGCAAGAATCGAACATATATTAGATGTTGCGAGATAGACAAGTTGAGAATTTGTCTAGAAATTTTCTACTCGGAAAGAATTAAACGTAAGACGTGTCGTAGAAAGCGATTGTTGCCATTGAGTACTGTCAACTCGTGTAAACAATTATTTCGGAAAGACAGTTGCCGTTGAGCATCGTCGACTCAAATCGAACTTTACTATCGGATAAATTATGTCCTTTGTGCAACGTCAATTTAAAGTTGCATCGAGAGAATTTGAGCACGGTGTCTAGGTAAGTCAGCTAGCGGGCGTAGCCCTGATTGTTGATGCATTTGCAAGTCAACAAAAGAAAATCATATCGAGATAAGTTGCAAAGTGAAACATCAAAAATATTTGTACAGCGACTTCAAACGCAAGGTATTGCAAAGGCTCATTGTGATCGAATGCACGACGGCTTGACGTGACGTATAGAATTGATGGTACATACGACACTTACGAAATAAGAAAAGTGATTTTGAATTGCATCGCATGCGGTGACCTTGTTGAATGAATCATGTATGTAACGAATATAAATATGCGATAAAATTTCAAGAACAGTCCCTAGAGATAAGTTCGATCGAGAGTACGAGATGGCAAGTATCTAGGGTTAAAAATTTACATGTTAGCTTTGTTCCAATTCATTACCACTGGGCTTAGCTAATATATATATATATATATATATATATATATATTTCTGGGATGCCTTGGATATGTGTACGATCTAAATCAAGTTGTATACTGAATTCAAATCGAGCTACAGGAAAGACAATAAATGTTAATGAAAGCTTGCATGAGTGTTTGAAACAGAATGATAGTGGGACGAGATCATGAAACGATAGAGAGAAACACTAGGATTGAGTGTTGGTTTCGGTTTGAGGATGAACCTTGTTTTGAGTGGTATATTATGTAATGCCCCGCTCCGCACGGTGTATTATGCTGAGTTTTTGACTCAAAGAGTTGCCTTTACCCGATAAAGCATCGAAGTGAATAGATATAAGAGTTACGTTGACCATAGGAATGCATTGAGTCAGATCGATGCAAAGAGTTACGTTGGCCCGAACGAGAAAAGAATTGAGTTGTTTCGAAGACCCAATAAATTGAATCAATGTAAAGCATAAGTCCTGATCGGACAAAAGTATTGATTTTAGTTGGTTTCATGTACAGGCTATACATTTATGTTGAATTATAATAGGTTGACATTTTGCCTCATTTGTAACAGAGTATGCAAAACCAGAGCATCGCCTCGCAACGGATTAAGTTAAGGGCACCGTAGGCCGAATCAGTTGAGTAGTTCAACGCAACACGAAGTGCTCGAATGGTTAAGATAGAAAAGTTGGCCATGCAATAAAGTTATGAAATTGAGCTGCATCGGCTCGGCAAAATAACAAGGCATATCGGCTTAAGGTGGGAGGACTTTGATCCTTCTTTTCTACTCCGTCATGCCTAAGTAAAATGTATCGTTGTATGTTAGTTGACCTATCGAGTCCACAAGCATGGCTCGAAGGAGACAAATTATAATGCATGTCGAACACTAAGAATAATTGGATTAAAACATACATCACATATACGAGTTGCCATAGAACATTGAAATACCGCAAAGGCGAGCGCCTCAGTGCACAAGCCATATGACATGATAACTGTATTGGCGAGTGCCTCAGTGCATGATTCGTTTATGCCCCCGCGTATAAGTTAGAAGGCTAGAATATTGAAAGACTATCAAGGCGAGTGCCCGAGTGCATGAGCCAAAGAATATTAAATACCCAATCGAAGCGTACCTCAAGTGCACGAGTCGGAGGAAATAAACATATGTCTAGCACATTGAAAGATCGAATCGAGACGTGCATCGAATGCACGAGTCGAAGGATATCAAATAACTATTGAATGCGGTATGTTGCCTTAAATTATTTGAGACCTTCGGGTCGTTCACTTACATTAAATCAAGGCGATGAAACATCGAAAGAAAGAATAAATTCGTACAAAGAATGTGAGAACATAAAAAGAGAAAGAAACAGTGAGAATATTGAAAGAAAAAGAAATGCGAGATGATGCGAAGTCTGAGTTTCAAACTCAAGACTATGTTTGGTTGTTTGAGTAAGATACGTTACATGGTCGAATGGACTAGAGATATTGCTCGTGTACGGGTTCGTGGCAATTCCCTCGAACGAGTTATTGGCCCGGGCACCGGGACCGTTCGGCCTAGGCGGGATGTATAAATATTGTTGGTGCACATCTTTAAGACAACTTCCGATCAGCTACTGATGTGATAAGCTACAATTTTTGGTAAGTTCAGCGTCTTTCGGATACAAAGGCTAGCATCCAATACGGGGATTATGCCGGGTTACCCAACTTGAGAAGAGAAACAAGTTAGTCTATTCTGGCACGGATACGCTAACGACCTTCATATAGTTAAAGAACGGTGGGATGAAAGTGCAAGTACACAGAGATCCTGCACAGAGATCATTTACAACATGATAAGGAAAGATGGTAGGCATATTCACCTTGCATCGGAGTAAGGATGAGTGTGTCGATGTTGGTAGGAAATCACGCCACAAAACAAATATAAGATTGCTATATGTTACCTGCCTGATTGCTTACATGAATCAAACATAACATGCTTGGCATAATAACATGCTTTACTGCTTTTGAAGATGCCAAAGAAACCTATCCTAAGGCAAATATAGAAAGATCACAAGTTAAGTTGCATGATTTATATATCTACTTAATGTAAGTTTAGTAAAGTGGGTCAATATCAGTATGTGAGGGGACTAGTACTGATCCTCCACCAGATTGTTTATAGGATGTAGGGAATTGAATGCCTACGGCAGAGCTTCGCATGAACACGCTGAAGTATGAAATGCCATAGCATTTTGAGGCGTACAATCGTATTGACGCTCGGACTTGCAACGGGATGATGCAGCTGAGTTATAGAAGACATGATGTATGGAACGGTGAAATCCTTTATGGGCAAAAGAGAATTTGAGTGTTGTAAGCCAATTTGGCATGATTCATTTGGGCTAATTGAAAGGCTTTATAATTTTGATACTTATTGAATAAAAATAGAATTGTTTTATATACTCTATTTCTTTCGATGTAATAACAAATCAAAAATAACCATTTTGAGAACATGTCGACTTGCCGTGTACGAGTGCAACTCTAGACTCGTACGGCATCACGTCCTAGCAAAGATGATCAATTCGGCAAAATCAAACGAGGACGAACGATTTTTCGAGTCGGGGCGTGACAATCTTGGTGTTCTAATTATATCTATTAATCAACTATAAACATACCTAACTCAATCCACAGAATAATGAAATCAAGATTGAAGAATGTATATTATGGTTTATAGCCCAATAACATACATGTTTGATTACACCCAAAGGACAACATGGGTACATAAAACTAAGCTAAGAGAAGAGTATAAATAATGCATATAATATGAAAGCATGATAAAATATTTGAATTAGATATAGCAATAGCTCCATGAGCAGCGGACTATCTTTGTATGACCAATTACCTGGAGAGATCACCAGGTTCTCAAGGAACTAGCAAGGTACATAATATATATGCCAAGGTACAAATATAAAAATATGATCTAAGGAAATCTAATGTATCCGGTCTACGTGATATATATGTAGAACATGTACTACAATATCGGACTTTGCCACAGAAGCTCACAAGCACCTCAATAGGCTATTGTCCCCAGTACCGTATCGTAGGACCAAGGACAATAAATCAATTAATAAATAATATCCAATACTCTGCTAGAAAGATAAAGGCTCACAACAATAACGTGCCACCATACAATAAGTCTGACACTGTAGTCATGTTCTCTCCACCCTATGTCTAGTATCGATCAATGTCAAGTCTATACAGTCATCACTATAACAATAATAATGAACAATCATGTAAATCTCACATCATGAACGTGTCAGCATTATGTGGTCATTCGTGTCAATGGACACGACAATATGCACGCAATGCCTAATGTCAATACTCGGTGTCATCATCATGACATCGGTACCCATCTTCGAAATGGACACTAAGTATCAACGGTCCAACGTCATGCTAATGCTAGCAAAAAAACAAAAATAAAATAAAAGAACATTGTATAACCAATGCAAGGTACACTTGCTTGTAACCGCTATCTGAGTGTATGCATGACCAACTCCAATGTCTTTGTAACTCCCGCCAAGTTTACCTATAATAGATATTATATTATTAATACTCTCTAACAACTTACAATATTTATACTATATTAATATCTATACCCAATAATTATCATTATGTCGGTACAACACTATACAACATATAATGTACCAAACTTTCTCATAAAAATAATGTATAACTAATATAAAATATTAATTTAATTTTTGGAAAATACTTATAAATATTTTTATATTACTAACAATATTATTTTATTGGTGGAAACTCAATCACAATAGTCCTATGTTGATACTACATCATCAATACCACATTTGGCATTCTTATGAGTTCCGAAAAAATAAATAATTAAAAATATTTAATTCTGAAAAAATTATAAAAATTAGTTAAAAGAATGTTTTTAACATCAAACCTTGCATAACAAATATTTTAATAGAGGTATATGAAGTATCAAAGCCTTTGGATACAAGGAACACATAATTTTCGGAGTTACAGTTTTACGGCAAATGTCAAGAATTTTAATAAATAATAAATGAACTCAAAACTCACTAAAAAAAGATATGCGCTGGAAAGCTCTGGATGTCTAACCTTTTCAAACTGTGTAGTTGGCCAATTGGACATGAAAATAGACACAGATATATTTCCATTAGTTTTTGTTTCATGAAACTTTGAGGTTGATAAGTACACGAAACACTAGATGCAAAATAGCATACCTGCTGGAACAAATTCAGACTTGGATTTTGGACTATGAGTGACTTGTAGGGCTATTTTGGTGTACTAGAAGAGGTTTTAAATGTGTGGAAGGTTGATAGAATTGTAGAGGTCCGCGTTAGCTTCACAACGAATATTCGTAGAGTGTCACAAGAGATCAGAAAGGGGTCGAAACTACAAGGTATTGTTGGGGGCCAAGGTTGGAAGAGAATTTCAGGATTATAACTTTTGGGAGAAAGTGGAAACTTAATATAAGGTTAAAATATTAGATTTGAGGTTTATATATGTTAGGGTTTGTCTAAGGAAGATTATAGAAAAGTTTGGTGAGATTTAGTTGCAGCATTTCAAAGATATGCATATTTGAATCAATGGGTAATTAATGAGTTTCCTAATTTAGAACGTCAATGTTGGGTTGTTTCAAATCTATTTTTGTTGTACAAAATTCTCTAAAAATTAATGTAAGTTCATCATAATGGTAACCTGTTATAGGCTTAACCAAGGCTAATTGAACTAGTTCTAGGCCTATAGGGTTTATGGAATTGAAATTGACCCCAAAAAGCTATTTAATGGGTCTTGTGTGCCATTTGAAAACAAATGGCACATGAGAACTCAACTGAGTGGGACATTATTAGCATGTGTGTAGTAGGTTCAAAATGGGTCAAAACTATATATTGGGCCAAATAATTTGGATCGGAGTTGGACCTTAATTGTTATTTGGAAAACTAGTCAAATTTTACGGTAGAGACTAAAATGACTATTTGACCCCTAAAATTGTACATAAAAAATATAGCACAAGGAAATATGTTTGGTTAGGACATAATATAACAAACAGAATGGACTTATCTAGAATCAAATATGGAACTAGATTGAGAAATTGATAAGTGTTGTGCTACAAAAATTAAAGCTATGGTGAAGTACCTTTATAGTCAATATTGATTATAAAATATAGTTTAATATTAAATATCTATATTAAATAAATAAAAATAAAATAAAATAAATATCTAAAAGAATCATGGGACTTACAATCTACCCACCTTAGAAATTTTTTTTCTCGAAATTAAAATAATACTACTATAAAGAAGACTTTAACAAAATAGATAAGCTAAGAATATTCCAGAATACACAATTAAATGTGGATAACGCTCCCACATGGAATTCTCATGCTCCCAAGTAGATCCACTCGGAGAATGATTCTTCCATGCATTCTGAACTAATGTAATCGTCTGCCCTCTAAGCATCTTCTCGCTAGTTGTTATGCCCTAGAACTAAAATAATGGAGAGCGGGGGAAAAATAAAGCCAGGTACATATATCAGAGTATGCCAGTACCGTAAGATATGGTTACGGATGTCTAGAAGATAAGTGGGTGGACTCTAGCGTGCCATTGACGACTCCTAATTGGTCAGATAAGTCCTATCTCAATCCAAACAACACAAGAAGCAATAAAGAGTAAATTACATAAGAGATTGGTAAGGCATCCTAAACACAAATGCATACGTAATCGTGAGAGTTGACATAATGAAAAGATACATCAACTAAATATACAAAAGGTACATAAATGAACAACTAGTCACGATCCTGAATATACATTCATGTCGTCCAGAGACGGAGGAAACAAAATCCAGATATAATAACTAACACATGCCCTTGGCTAAACACCACCAAATGAAAGTACAAAAATGGTATAGGAGATAAAGGTAACCTACTCGCTAATCCGTGTCGATCCTCTTAGTGCAAACCATCAGGAGAAGAAGACGGTAGATCCTCGAGATGAACTAAGGAACCTGGGCATACAAAACTAGTGGGGTCAGAACCCCAAATAGCAAGTACCATAAGGAAAGCTAAAGGTAAACGACAACGCCCAACAACAACACACATATATAAAAATAAATACATACATGTCGAGACTAGTATGGTACTAATGACCGTATCTCAAGAATAAAATAACTGAATGAAATACTGAACAATATAGCTATAGAGAAGAATAAACCGATGAGGAAAAATAGAGCTTAGGAACTACTCGAAGACGGAGCCACAACCCTAAAACCAAACAAGGATCGGGGTTGTAGATCTTCTTTCGAGCAGAACGTAGCCTCTAGCCACTCACCGACACTTAGAGTATATAGAGTAATGCACAACCAAAAGTTTATGGATAATCAATGCATACGGCTTGCTATCATTAACTAATTAGGGTTGTTACAAGCCTAATTACTAGAATACAAGTTGAGGAACTTCACTGCCACCGATGTTGTAATAACTCGAGTGGCCAAGGGAGCGACGATGATAGAAATAAAATAAATACAATCAATAAATAATCTCTATAAATAATAAATAAACATCTACTAAAAAATATATCAATAGTGTTATCAACACACAATCAGTAGAGGTAAGGGCCCCACGCCAATGGAGGTTATCCTTGCCACTATAGGGGCCCATAGCAACCCGAGTCGAGGTAGCATGAAGTGTCCTCTCCTCCCAATAATCTATATGAGTTTACCAGTCAATTAACTATAAGATTCATTTTCAATTCTTAAGTCGTGGACACTCGACATTCGTCCTAAAATGACGAGTCATAGGTACGAATCATTTACGAGATATCTCTGACAAATGTTCTTAATACACATTATATGTGATATAATGGACAATACTCGCATTCGATTGTCCATTGTCAAAATGCAAATAGATTAGACATATAACAAGTTAAATCCATGGTGTCAATAAAGAACATGCATTCAAATCTGAATCTAAAAGTCAATAAGGATATCAATACAGGAGTACACTACTATGAGCCATTATCTAGAATCTGGACATAGAACAATACATGAACATAAGTATGTGTCATGTATATAGGGTGTTCAATCATTTTCTAAATATACAACAACACTAGAGCCAGGTAAGACATCATTTCAATCGAAGAAAATAGCAAAAATGGACAAAAATGGGTAAAAACGAACAAAAACAGCTCAAATCAACCAAAAAAGCAAAAAATTGGTATACCGGTGATGTAATGTAGTATGCTTGGCGGTATTCCGGCAAAAAAATAGAGAGCTTTCAGGATATAAAATCGGTATTCTGCCTGTATATACCGGTATACCGTCGGTATATCGTTTTGCAACAGCAGCAGAAACTTGAAAAAATGTTAAAACTTTTTTTGGTCATAAAAACCTCGTTTTAAATTAAAATTCTAATTTTCCAAAGTCAAAATCGCATAGAATTGATTTTCCTACAACATGGAAGCATTAGCTTTTACTGATTTTAAAATTTGATAGATGAATACCTCAAAATACTTAAAAACCCTATCTAGAAACTCAGATCTACACAATACCACCGATCAAAACCAAAGATGCTATGTACTAATGATGTTAATAATTTAAAGAAGCATATTACAGACCAATAAAACATTGGTTTCTATGAAAAACCAAAAATAAGAATGGTCGTATCACTTTTGGGCACGAGGGTTATGTTTCAAAATTATTTCCAATAGAAATAAACACTGAAATGGCTATAAACGGATCTTCTGTGCCATTTAAAAATAAGTAGCACATGGAAAATCAATTGAGTGGGACACCATAGGCATGTGTGTAGTAGGCTCAAAATAGGTCCAAATTATATATTGGATCATTTAGGTTGGATTTATGTCAAGTCCTAAAATTGTTGAAAAGTACAACAAGTTTCACGGTAGACGACCTTTTAGTCTAAGTTGACCCAAATGTTTTACAAAAAAAATAGAATACAAGATAGCATATCTGAGTCTGACATTATACACCAAATTTAAGATTTATCTAGATCAAAACTCATGAAGGACGTTTCGAGAGATTGGCATTTTTTGTGCTCCAAAAATCAAAGCTACGGAAAAGTATATACTATGATCATAAATAATAGTGGAAAAATATATATTAGTAACTATACTAAATAAAATAAGTAAAAAAGTAACTCTAAAAATCTAGGGGGCTTACAACCTACCCACCTTAAGAAATTTCGTCTTTGAAATTAGACATATCATAATATAACAACATATGGTAATAATAAGAACAATAATCAATGTCACTATCCTAATTTCTTCTTGCAATCCTCCTAAACATATCCCTTCTTGCTGCAAAAGTGACAAGTTGGGAGCTCCTTTGTCTGGTACGGGCAACCCTCTACTGAAGATGTACTCACGGGCATCTTATTGATCCTCCATGATGTCCTTGAAATTACATTAAAACATGCATAAGTGAAACTAATTAAATATGATTTCTAGAGGACCCTTATATCAATGGGATTCTAAGTTTACATGATCTACTAAAAACTAAATCATAAACAATTCTAGGTACTTCCTAACTAATATGATGACAACATAAAAATCAAGGTCAGGAATGGTACAACTTCCTACAAGTAATTCAAATTTAGGTAGCACGGAATAAATTCAAGGGCTTCCTAAGTAACGTCATGGTGCTATTGGTAAGCAACTCGACAAGGAGAAATTATTATTAACTCAACAGTATTCCTATATAGGCCAGGTCTTCATCAAGATAATAGGAATTTACATAATTTGGCTATAACTAAGTGGGGGTACAAAGGAGTTCGATCATTACATAGCTTGATGATAAGAAACAAATCAAAGTGGTTTATGATGGAAGAATTTTGTATATCATGATAAGGAAAATTATAACAAGTTCATGGAGTGATGTTGCACAAGAATACGACACGATTTAGGTAGGCACCTAGGGGCCAAATCATAAAGACTGGATAAAAAATTGATGGGGACAATTTTGGTACCTAAGCTGATATAATATTAGGCACAAGGAGATATAGAAATCAAGGATTTGATTTTTAAATTTATGGCACTCCTAGGGAGAGAACATGATCTTTCTCAACCATATAGTTAAAATAATTTGTACTGTCAAATGATGAAGCTGTTATTGCAAACATAGAATAGAAATTACAAAATAAAAGGTTAATGATGCGGTCTAAGGCTATAGCTTTTGATCACTTAGGATAATAAAATAATCAAACAGGCTAAAGAAAATACACCAAGTCTTGTTATGGTATAGCTTAGCTAGTCGGGTTCCCTGAGGTAACATGTGATTCCTAAAATATAATTAATCAGAATCTAAACCATTCAATTGAAAAAACTTTTGTCTTATTTCCATTAGTTCACCCTATTTTATGGCATGGCTTCATTAAATGGCTTCAAGGATTTGATCTTTACAGTCCTCAATTCTTGAAAATTTGGCATAGTATGTAATTCGTTGACATTTTCCTTCGTCTATAATAAATTCTTCCCTTAAATATTTTGTTATCTATCATTTACAACTCAAACCTTAAATTATCTTAAAATAATTATTTAAGTCATAATTACATAAAAATTAATGCCACAACTTTGCTATGTCCAAATATAGGTTTTTTAGGTCGTACAAAACACCATTTTAAGTCATTTTCTTATACCAACCTATATATATATATAATAGAATAATATATATATTTTAAAACTAATTTTAAGAGTATTTTTAATGTTAGAGTGTTGGTAATTATCTATATAAATTTTGGGTCAAATTCTACAATGAAACTAGGTCTTACTAGGCTCAAATTGTGTATTTCAGTGTCACATTTGTGAGTCTAATATACATAAACTTATAAGTAGAATTAAATAGTTTTTTATAGGTTTTTAACTATATAAACAAGTCTAAAACATTAACAATATTCTAGGTAAAATTCTATAGCCATACTACATGTAATTTTAACATAAACTACACAAGTTTTCCATTCGACATATCAAAATACACAATTTAAATTCAAACTTTTATAGGCTATGTTTGGGGTCTACAATTCAAGTTTAACATAGGTTTTTTATTAGTTTATTAAGGTTTTCACCTATTTTATGACATGCTAAGGAAGTCCTTCTAGTTCACAAGATTTGGGAACAATATCGAAGGTATAATTACTTGAAACGAGATTGGACTCAAATGAATCCAACCAAAGTTCTGAATCAGTCCGCTTATATTGTGAAGGAGTTTCGGAGAGTAAAACAATATCTCAAGTCTAGAGACTCCCCTCCTAGCAAGCCCACACCTTAGGCTATCTTTTAGGCTTAATCCTTGATGGCTATGCCTACCCGGATGCTCGTAGGAACACTGCGAAGTCGATGTAACTTCAGCCTAAAGGTGCTAAAATTTTCTCCAAGTATGGACAGGTTTGACGTATAAAATGAGAGAAAAAGAGGTAAAATGAGTGTAAAAGGTAGTATATGCTATGGGAAGAGTTGTGGGAAAGTGGTTTTGATTTTAGGAAAGTGGATGGGTAGTTTTTGCAACTTCCAAAGAGAGGGTTGCCACTCCCCCCAACCCACTAGCTTCGACAGCAAAGTGCTACTGTTCCCACTTGTCTAGGGACCTAAAAAATTGAGTCTATGTAACACCCCAGTCCCAAAATACTTGGGACTAAGTACGTGGACATGCCAGCTGCATACATACGAAGAATACTTCAATATATGGAAACCTTGTATGTATCCATAAGCTATAAAATGCAGTAAACCAAGACAACTAAATCTTATCCACTAAATAAGTGAATAATAATATAATTCAACTATGAAAATTTTCATTTATACATGTAGTTGGGCGGAGAGAAATCTACTACCAACTATTTTAAAAGAGAGAAATATACAAGGAAAGGATAGATGAAAATGACAAGACGAACCAAGGGCAATCATCTTCGAAGGAATGGAGAAGATCACGGCCTTGGCTAGAACACCTGCGAAAGTCACAAGGCACACACCTAAAGAATTCACCAGGTCCTCAGAGAGACGTAACACGATACATAAAGAACATGCCACATATCTGAATATATATAATATGTCATAAATTATATGTAAAGTAAAATAGTCCCAATCGTAACAAGATCCAATGTCTCATCATAAAAACAGTGGACTACCCCTATAACCAAACAAGGACAAGGGGTAGTACACTATACAGTGATGCGACATTGTCCCAAGCTACTAATGGAACAGGGTGATATGGCATTGACGAGAGTTACCTGACCATTCTAATATGTTTATGCAGTAAGAACAAACCTTCAACGTATGGGCACGCTGACAGCAGGAAAATCAGGTATGGTTCCATAGGGTACCAGGGACCTCAAAGCATAACATTCATCGAATGTCAAAGGCCAGCAGGAATTCAGGTATCAGGATCCAGGGTCGTATCTCCAGCGGAGGTAACCGACAATAATAGGAAAGTGCATACGTGGCCCATACGTTAAGAAACTGTTCTTCCGACCCAATGCCTAGTAGAGTCACTTCCATGACTCTTATACCTCTACTAACTGCCAAGTCTCCTAACATACCTCTATTAGCAGTTAGCCTTAACGCATGCGCACAGGTGATCAACCATCACACAAGTACCTCTATATGCTACTCATCTCACACATACCTCGTGGTATAACTGTGTCAAGGTTTATGATATACACTACAAATGGTAGTTTCTTAACTCTAGGTCCATATGCAATCAAAGGTTAATAAGTAAACTAAAGCTAATATTACTGAGCAGGTAATAAATCAGGAACTATAAAATGGTACAACTACAAGAACTGGAAATAAATAAACAGTGATATACAAATAACAAAAATGCAGACTAAATATAAGCAGTAAATATGGCAAGATATCTTGCCTGAGGTTGTGTGCAAAAGAGCGACGTCCAATAGCTCGAACCGTTAGAATAGTAAAGCAATGAAAGCCAAATCCCGTATACGTACTCGGATGCTGGAATAAATACCACGAACATGTTTGGAATAAAATATATGTCTAAGAAATGTCTGTCCAAAAGTCTAATTCTGGAACAGGGGTAAATCGTAATTTTAGGTCAAAATGATGTCTGCCGTTGGACCCGTTTTGTACCAAAATACGTGCCAGTATCTATGTTCTCTAAAGTCGTCAAACTACATGTCTACAGGCCTAGTTTGAGGAGACAAACTCAATAGTATGTCCAATTTTTGATTCTGATGAGCCGTGCATAAAAATCGCCCGTTGGATCGGGTCGCGGGCCCGCCAAATAAGTTTTCCGGTCAACCTTCTCATAATCGGACCAAACTTGGCATACATGATCGAAAAAATGATACGGTCCTGCTAGCGCAAGTTTTGTCTTGATTTGACGAACGTGCACAAAGTAATTAGGGAATTTAAAAGAGGTCGATACGGTAAATTTTGACGGATATGCATCAAATTTGTTGCGCACATGCAACCAATTCGAATTCCGTCAAAGCCCACACGTCCGCGAAGTCGATACGCACCTTTCGATGCTTTCGGTTCGCGACCACGTCTTTCGGATTGTCGGGATGCATGTCGTATTCGAGAAGATTTTTTTCTAAATTCTGCTTTGAAAACAGGTTTTTTTTCTCGATTTTAAATTTTGTTTTCTTAGTGCACAATAGATGAAATCTGATTCTACGAAAAGGGTTCGGGTATCCTTTTGGTTGTCTTGGAATTCCTTCAATTGTAACTTCTAAACAGTTACTAAGTTGTCTTGGAATCATCCTCAAACAAAGGTACCCAGGACGTTTACAAACAGTTTTTTCGAACAGTTTTTCAGTGATGTTTCCATCGATTTTCTGAATCGCTGGATCGTACCCATTGAATCCTATTTGTGGGGACTTATAGAGGGTTATGTGGGATTTCTATGGGAGTCGAGGGTATCGAAAATAGTTGAGCACGATGGAAGAAAAGTAAAGAAGAAGGAAGGTACCTGTTGTAGGACTGAAAACAGAGTTCCCTCTATTTTTAGCCGGTTGGTCCGATGCTCCGGCGGATTCCAGCCTAGTGCAGGCGGTGCCGGCGGTCAGGATCATTCGCTGGGATCAGGGGAGCTCTCAAGTATTCATGCTTGGGGAAGTACGACGAAAATTTTGAAGTAGAATCATGTTGAACACTCGGCATTCACCCGCCGATATAGGCCATGTTCTACTCCTTTTTGCGATCAAATTTTTGTCTATTTAAATATGTTTTCGTGTTTTAGGTTAGATTAAATCCGTAGAAGATTAGGAGAGGTAAGATATTGTAAAGATTTGGGAAGGACTGATTGAGATTTGATTATGTTTTTAAATCTCCATCCCTTCAGTTTTTTATGCATGTATGTATATTTAGTCCCCCCCCCCCCCGTAAGCTCAGGTTAGGAAGAAATATTGGTCGTCGGTTTTCCCATTTTGGCCACTGGCGAGATCAGTAGGATCTCGCGAGAGATTGAAGTTTTAATTTTTTTTTTTACATTTATATATACACACACACACACACACACACACATACATGCTTTAAAACCTATATAGATATCAACAAAAAATACCAAGAAAATTATAATAATAAATTTAAATAAATTCCTAAAAATATAAAATTGTTTTCTATAATATTTACTAATATGTTGCACATATAATATATATCTTTGTGTGAATAAATCTAAAATTTACAAAAATCAAATATACTAAAAATTGGGGACTAGTATATATTTCAAGAAAAAGACGTATTTAACTCATATATCTTAATTACTAAAAAACTCATATTAACTATACATGTATGTACTAAAAGGATATTTACATAAACTATATATATAAAGTAAAATCTATAGGACAAATTTATATGTACATAATGCAAAAATGAATACCAAGAAGGAATTAAATAATAATATAAAAATATGTAGTAAAAAGTTAGGGGGGTTTACATCCTACCCAACTTATAAAAAATTTTCCCTCGAAATTTAAAATACATTTAATATCAAGGATCAACCGGTTTAATACAAAGGGAGGGCAAGTGCGTCATATCATAACACGGTTTCCAAAATGATGGAGAAGGCAGTTATCACAAGGATCCATATTGTCGTCATATTCTATAAGATGGGGTATTCTTTACTCAAGGCTCTACCCAACTTATAGAAATTGGCTAACATGTGTAACACCCACTTTTCTAAAATTAGGGTAATTTTGAAATTTTGTAATTATAATATTTAATAATGATATTTAAACCATGTTATGATTTTTGATGATTTTTAATTATTTTAAAACTATTTAAAATGTTAATTGTGATTTTGATGGTTAACTAGTGTACCCTAGAGACTGCATGACCTAGAGACTAACCATGACCATGGGGACCTAACCATGTGATTTGGATGACTAATTTTGACTTTTTAGCCTAAGGTTATTTTAGTCATTTTTGACTTATTAATGAAAATAAATTTTGATTAATTAGTATTGTGCTAATTGAATTGTTAGAGACCAACCTAGTTTTGACAAAACCTAGATGTTAATGATGCTCATGGAGGTTTAGATAGAAGGTTAGAGACTTAATTTTTAAGTTTGATTAACAATATCTAGATAGTTCATAGGATATTTACCCCTTAGGATATTTGTGAAAAGAAAGCCTTATGACTAGTTGAACCAATAGGAAGGCTTAGAATTGGGTGACAACTCCTAGCCACTCATCTACATGAAAAACTAACCCTCATAATGACCAGCCATCAAATGCCCCCTCCCTTCCTATAAAGAATCCTTAAGAAACACTTGCATCTTTTTACCTCTACATAGAACCCTAAGTGTTCTTTCCAAAATTAGAGAGCTTCCTCTTTAATTTGATTTCCTTTCCCTCACATTCCTCCATCCAAACTTCTCCTAATCCATCCCACACCATAAAGGAAGGATTCTATCCAAGAATTTGGGCAAGGTGCAAAGGGAGGTGTCCTTTTGGATAGATCTTCGTATCGGAACCGTGTCCTAAAGATTTTTATTGGGATTCCACTCCAATAGGTAAAACCTATCCTCTAACTTGATTTCCTTTGTATATTAATTAGTTTTGAATCCAAAGGATCCACCCCATGCATGTGTTCCCTTTAGATTCAATTTTGAGACCATTTGAGTCCATTTGAGGATGTTATAGGTGTGTCTTGTGTCCTACTTGATAGATCCCAAATTAGGACATCCCATGTGTATGTATGTATGATAATAGTTTAAATAGATTTAAATTCGGTTTTAGAATGGGTAGAAAGTGGATTGATCTTAGTTAAGATGGTTAGAATGAGTTTTATTTGGATACCTATGTTGGTATCCAAGTATCTTGGCCAACCCAAATTGTCCTAATTTTTATCCACGTTTTTATTAACCAAAGCAACTTAGAAATGTCATAACTATTAGCTTAGAACTCCGATTTATCACCCTTTTTTTAAAAGAACCATATCGAAGTTAGCTTTCCAAATATATTTCAATAAGCCAAATTCATTCTGAAACTTTCTGTAAAATTATTTGAGTGTCAGCTGTATGAAAGACGAACACATTTCGGTGTTTTTGCGATTCCGAAAGCTACCGGACACAAAAATGCGATCCGTTTAAAGTTTCAAAGCTAACACAAAGGTCTAAGACATACTCTAATTCTAGAATTTAGTGAATGCCCAATTGGTACAGTATTGGTTTTAAGTAGAAGAGTGATTATACGATATATGCATTTTATGTAACCTATGAGTCTATGTAATATGGATATTAAATGAATATAGAGTATGTAATGCATGATATGTTAGATGAATGAAATGATACATATATGATATATATCCTCTTTACATTAATGTATATATGGTTGAATACAAGCAAGTAGGAATGCAATTAATATAATCTATGTAAGCAATGCATAAATGCATGAATGAATGAATATATAAAATATATGCATGAAAGTATATAATGAATGCTAGATATAAATGCAAGGTATACATGTAATGATAGATATGAATGCATAATATAAATAATATAATGCAATATAATGATAGCATGTATGGTAATGTAGAATATATGAGGCAAGCATGTATACATCCACTGTTTTCCCTTTTCCTTACATTTTCTTTTCCTTCCCTTTCCATTTCAATTTTTATATTTTTTTCCTCTTCTATTTTTACATGTTGTATACAATGTATATAATGTATAGATACATGTAAGTATGTAATATCCATGAATGACATGTATGTAATAAAAATAAGTATATGCATGCAACTTAATGATATGTGAATGGATATAATGCATGAACTGAAGTATGCATATATATAGGATATGAATGAATGATATATATATATATATATATATATATATATATATATATATATATATATATATGTGTGTGTGTGTGTGTGTTGTGTGTGTGGGTGTGTGTGTGTGTGTGTTAAGATAATATAATGTATGTATTCACATATATTTTGAGTTAAATATATGAGTTTGTATTTATATATTATATGTATGCTGTATGCAGGAATGAATGTAATATAATGTAGAGTATGCATATATGAATATAATGTATGCAAGTATAATGTATTCAAATATGTATGTATGATCTATGTATGTATGTATGTATACATGATATGTATGTATGCATGTATGCAATGTAAGTATGTATGTATGTATTTCTATAAACTGAGTTAACCTATAACCTTTTACACACATGCATTCATACACCCTTTGACACCATGTATCCCATGTCACATACACCTACCTATCACTAAATCTGAGAACATTAACACATATCCTTTCACACACTGCCAAATACACACATACTCACTTACTCTTTTATCTCTCTTTCTCTCTTTATATATGTATGTGCCTATATATAGCTTTCCTATATATCTATGTATATGAATATGTGAATGTGAATAATATATACATTATAGACTAAGTTTGTGTGCCGTGTTAGCTTATGCTTTAGTTTTGTACTTGGTTTAGCAAGTGACTTAGGCTATGAGTTAGTAGCTATCTTGGATACTTGATTTGCATATACTTAGTTTGTTTAGACCTAGAATTGACAAACCTAGACTAGTTGACCATTGTTTACCCAACCCTAGCTAGTTTGACCACAGTTGACTAGAGTTGACCTAGTTTGACTTTATAGTTGACCAAAGTTGACCAAGAGTTGACTTTGACCTGGATTGACTTAGAATCATGTAGATTGTATTATAATTTCAATTACCATATAAATTAAACTCTTTATATCTGTGTTGCTAAAACTAGGACTCTGTGACTCCAGTTGGCCATCTTTTTATATCAGCTATTCAGGGTATTAGGTGAGTACATTCTCTGACAGTTTCATACTTGCTAGAACTTATATTCCTGCTCTAGATTTACTTTACTTGTATGTTGTCACGTTGGTAACACGGATTGGTACTATATGGATCTTTTCATGAGATGTTATCCCCCTCAGGAGCATCAGGTACTTCATGTCTTGTGCGTTTCACTTACATCATGTATCGTCATGCTTCACTATTCATGTTCACTCTGGAGTCTCATGTACTCTCATGTTCACAGAGCCCCCATGAATCAATTTCACGTGCTCTCATCTATGATGCAGTAAAATCTTGAATCTTAACGTAACATGTCTGGATCCTTGTGTATTGATTGGGGCTGGGAGTAGAAAGCATGTGAATAATTCCAAGTAGTATAATCATGAATCACCTCTCTTGAATCACCTCCACTTGTTCACGTGTCTAGCTTGTACTTTGATTCGCTAGTCCCTGATAGTTCTCTACTTATAGTAGATATTTTTATTACAGTTATCTCTTTTACTTCATGATATTCTTCTGTTATTCATGTATCTTACTCTATTGCATGTTTATTATCTTCTGACATGATATGAACTGCGTGAGATGTATTGTGCTCGTTCCTGTCCTGACTGGACCTGTTGAAAATATTACAGGTAACATAGAGATTCATAGGTAGCCTAGAGGACCAGTAGGGCTTGGAGTAGATTGCTAGTTTATGGTTTAGTTTTTTCCGTTGAAACTTGTATTGTAATAAGTGGATTTGAGTTCTTTTATATTTTGTTATTGTGTCGTTTAGACACTTAGACTTATTTCCCTTCTGTTTGTACTTCCTTTGAGATTTTCATATTTATGACATCGTTCTATTTTCTGTCTTAGATGTGATTGAGACTGTATTCTGTATTGTCACCTCCACTCAGAGTGTATACTATACAGGTACTTATATTGTTAGATGTTGTTCTACAGCGTACCGCCGACACTGTGGCGTAGGCTGGACGTACCCACTTCTCTGCCTTACTCTAGGTTGCGGGTTGTGACAGCATGGAATTCGTTATTACAACTTATGAGAGGACGATTTTTGAGGAGAGGCTCGAGAATATTGGGCACTTTCGACCGCAGTCAAGGATTTCTAAGCGAGCCTAGATTTGTGACGGCGTTGCTGGTCAATAACGTCTATGGGCGTATTGCAATCCAACATCATTCCTATCGGCCATGCTTTTAACAAGCTGGTAGGAACCTCCTGTTTGAGTATAACTAGAATGTGATGGTTCAGTGGGATTGTAATCTTCGCCTAACATGGGTAACTGAGAGGCGAGACAGAAGAACTTAAGGAAAAAAAAATTTATGGCGACGAGATGTCAATCTATAACAAGTACAGAACCTTGCTATAGTATATGATTAGGTAAGGGTTCGAAACTTTTAAGTCATAAAGACAGGAGTATGCGGTTTGTGGAAGGAAGGGACTAGTATTGTGCTTCAAATCAAAGTCATGCTAGGGTTATCAGATATATGGATAGAAGTGGATATTATGAGTCACTGATGTATTAGCTAAATTATGAACCAATCTATCATAATCATTTGCTAATTCAAGGTAACCCTATGTTTCTTAGAGAGGCTTGCAACCTTATGCACAACGGGAACTCCCATTTTCAAAGTTTAAAACTAGGACACAATTCAATGATAAAATAAGATTTGAAGAAGCCCAATCGCAATCTTTGTACCTTGGTTGTTGAAATAGCCGTACTATAAACTAGAAACAATATATATGGAAGTAGTCATGTTGGGAGCTTGTGCAGTGATTTGGAGCAATTTGTGAATGGTGGTTGTATATGCCATTCTTGCATTCCAAATTTACGAGTTTTACAATAATGAGACATGAATCGAGGGTAGCGTGTTTAACTCCTCTTATGGCCTAGCCAAGATTATTGTCGAGGGCAACGACTTCTATAGTTCGTCAAAAATACCTTGGATAACTAACTCCCTAATTTCTGCTTGTACAAGCTTATTCGTTTACGACTTTAAGGCTACTAATGGCATCAGAGGTAGTACTTTGCGATACTAGCGCTAACTAATAAGTCCAAGTATTTTCCTAGGAAATGATGGGTTAACTATATTAAGCAGGACAACTAAACCATTAAGGGTGTTGCTCCGCTACCAACTAGTATCTTTGCAATAAATTTGATATATTGGACAATGCTCTATGTGAATGCTCTATATCTGCTGCGGTTCTACAGATTGTCTAAGCGACCTGCTCCGAGTTATTCTAGCAGGCAATAGGGCTGAGTTGATAAAAACATCAATCTTTGAATCTTGGGTTTTATCTATATTGGCTGAACAAGATTCCATAAAAATTAATCTAAACCATTCATATTAGATTAGCGTAAACTAGAATGGGTTTTAACTCAAGTGGTTGGGCTAATTTGCCAGTCGGGTTGGTTAACTAGGTTCCTTAAGCCCGAAAATGCACCTCTTGTGACTTTTGTGTATAACATAGGGCCTCAATTGAGTGGCACACTAGTGGTATGTACTTAGTAGGCTTCGAGTAGATCACAACCATATATTTGGTCGAAAGATTTGAGTCAAGGTTGGATCTCTAATTGCAGTCGAGAAGTACATCGGGATTATGGTAAGGATTATAATTGGTCTTTTTGACATGAAAGTCGTATTATGAAAATAGAGTACAAGAGGACATGTTTGGGTAGAACATGATATGCCTACATGAAGGTGGGCTCGCCTAGGTCTTGTATGTGAAATTTGTCGGAAGGTAACAAATGATCTAAATAGAGAGTGAGAGTTCAAGTGGGACTAATTTATCTCCTAATGGAGATCAACTTATCCAAATCAATCAGTAATCTAGTAAATCCTAAAATTTAGAAGGAGATCACCACCTATACACTTCGAAGGTTGCCTTCTAGAAATTACACCGGACATAAGTTTATGACTAATAAAGTAGGAAATCGAAGTTATAATCACACCTTGACTTTTGATACTACAGAGCAATGCACGATGGTATAGATTTGGTTTTTTCTAAGGGCACCACACATTTTACTTGGGGCTATCCCAAAAATGTTCAAAAATATTACAAGTTTGCCATCAATTTTTTTTACTTGGGGCTAGCCTAAAGAATGGTATAAATACCAACTTCATTTCATTTCCTCTCTTCCTCTTCCTCTACTCTTTCTCCCTCTACTCTTTTTTTCTCCTCCTCCACATTTTTAGGTCATAAAATTCCAAACCCTAGCCTAAATTTTTCCCAAAATTTTCTAGAATAGCACCTTTACATCAGTGGGCTGGAAGTAAATGAAAAGAAAATAGCCAATCACAATCCCAACAAAGATTTCAACTCCGAATCAAACAAAACCCAACACAGAGCTCAACAAACCCATCTCCTCCATTGCCGCCCTCTCCAAGAATCAGAAGAAAATCACCACCACAACAACAAGAAAATAAAATACTAATTTTCCACCAAAAAAAATAATAGTTATTTTGGGAAACTTAAAAGGAAAAAAAAAGAGGGTCCAGTTTCATACAGGACCCTGGCAGTCCTGACTTAATGAATGACTGCCAGACCCCTGGCAGCCCAACACTAATGAAGGACTGTCATGGGTCTGGCAGGGATAGTTTTATCTAGGACTGCGAGACCTAGGAGTCCTTCATTAGTGTTGGACTGCCAGGAGTCTGGCAGTCCTAGATGAAACTTTCATAATATATAAAGGTAAGATTGTGTACATCTTAATTTCTTCGTACATTTTCCATACATTGTACAAACTACTGGATAGCTGTATTGAAATGTTCTAATTTATAATTCTCAAGACACAGAATGTGTCTATCAAGTCTATTGTTGAAAAAGTGACATGAAAGTTGACTATTATAAGTTATTGCACTAAAGTAGGGTGCCATAAAGTATAAACCATGCTTCAATGCTTTCCTTCAGCTGTTGCAGATGGAGATGTGACCCTCCTTTATTTTTATTTTTTAGAGTTTGTTCACCCATTATTTCAGGTACCATTGTTTCACGACTGCCAGGATTCTGGCAGTCCAAATATTAAAGAGGACTGCCAGACTTCCTGCAGTCCTCTTTCATTAGTGGACTGCAGGGGTTTTGGCAGTCCTACTTAACATTAGGACTGTCCCAACCTTGGCAGTCCTAATGTTGTCAGCCAACGGCCACAACGCACATCTTTGGCTAATCCTATTTTCTGCAAGGACTCGACCAGCTTCTGAGGAAGGTCGAGGTTCGCAACGGTGAGGTCGTTCTCATCTTCATCTCCCGCCTCCTCCGTCTCGTCGTTACCGTCCGTGTAGGAATCGTACTCCTCGTCCCTGTCATCTCTCCGGACCAAAGCCTTGTCGAGGCAGTCGAGGCCCTTGAAGGCCTCCTCTCTCATCACCGAGTTCGGCGGAGACGAGATAAAGGGAGGAGGAGGAGGAGGAGAGGGCGGCGAAGGAGGTGAAGAAGAGAGTAGGGTTTTAGGGCTTGAGGAGCTTTTGGTTAGAGAGAAGAAAAAAGAAGAAATGAGGTGAAATGAAGGGTTTGGGGGGTTGGGCTGCCCCCTAGCAAAATTTGGGTGCCCCTAGCAAATTCTCCACCTTCTTGGGCTGCCCCCAAGTAAGGGTTACCCCCTAGCAATAATGGTGGTGCCCTTAGAAAAAACCTATAGATAATGGGATACGGTAGTTATGAACCAAATTCAAGGATCATACCACAATTTCTAATAAATGGAAAAAAAATTGCGTACAACAATACACGAGTCGATAAAATAGAATGATCCACTCGTCCATAGTATATGAGAGTTATCGATGGGGTAACAAAAAGGTCTCCATAACTCGGTCATAAATTTCTATGTGTTTAGTCGGTCAGACTATAGTTATAAGGTTTCTAATGGTATTGTATGTAGTGCTCCAGCATTGCTGTTGATAACTAGTGAATCAATATGATGGGGGCATCATCCTACAGATATTGGCCAAGCTGG
>JANAVB010012999.1:14577912-14669331 GCA_029216955.1 Iris pallida | reverse complement strand
GATTAGTTAATTGTGGTTATTTCGTAATTAGCATCTTGATTTATTTGTGTAATTGGTTTGATTGGCTTGTGGTTCCCCATGACAAGTGCATTGGTTCGGTTTGGTGGTTTGGTTTGGGTTTGAGTGAAACACCTTAGCTTATGTTCTACCCTCACTCCACCACAACCAATCCACCTACCACCCACTCATTTCTTTATAAGCCACTCCCACTCTCTCTCTCTTCCATTATTGCTCTTTCTTCATCTTTTTCTCCATTTTCACCTGCCAGAGAGAGGGGAGAGAGGGGCTTAGGCAAGTGCATCTTGCTTCATGGAGGAACTCCATCTTTATTGTTCTATTTTGTTCCTCATGGTTTCTAACCAACTTTAGTACTTGATATTTTCCATTCCATGGCTAGTTTCTCGTAGATCTAACTTGTGGTATTTTTTGGATTTTTGGGTTTTGATCTAGTTAATCTTGTTATTTTCAGTTTTGATGGTTCCACGTTGTAGATAATTTCATTCTGCCCAATTTTGACCTATGGAAGTTCGGATTTGGACTCTGGATGGTAGAATTATGGGGCTTGGAAGCATGGTTTCATGTGTTCTTCCTCTCAGAAAGTGGAGAAGAAGCACAGTACTTGCCGCATGGATTTTCATGCGGCAAGCTTTCTTCACCACATGGCCCCTAGCATTAAAATTTAATTTTGGCTTGAAATAGAAATTGAGCCGCATAAGAAGAATTATTGGCCTAGCCTTTTATTATTTAGTGCAAACTTGCCAATCCGCATAAACCTTCATCATGGCCTGACAGCGTGAACTTGATGATTTGACTACTTGGCAGCATGTGAGCTTTAATTATTTTGACCGGATTTGACAAGCTTCTGACTTGATTTGACTTGGCAGTACTCCTTGCCACGTGCAACTGGTCACGTGTAAGAACTCATTATAAGTAAGCGAATCCGCATGAGCTTGTCATATAATGCACAGTAGCAATCCGCATAAGCCATTTATTTATTTGGAATAATTTGCATGCATTAGTATTCAGAACCGCATAAGTCTTTACCTTGCATTTTGCTTCATGTGGTTACGTCCATGAGCCGCATGCATTTACATGCGTGAGCCGCATACAAGAAATGTGCTAGCTTTTAGGTATGTAGCAAATGCATTAGCTTTTATAATTTAATACTGCATGTTCTGATTCAAGGGGAATCATTTAATAACACTCTCTAACCAATCCGCATGTACGGATTCAAAGGAATTTTTTTTCTACAATCCCAGCCGCATAGCATACATGTATGTATTATGTTAATATATAATGCTTAGTGCCTTCAGGCTTAAGCTTATATATGATGATTGGTTCTTTAAAGCCTTCTGGCTTATAAAAGTTAGGGTCATATATTATATAATATATTATGGCAAGAACCGCATGAACATGTTAGTATAGTTAGAATAGTATATTATATTATATATAATATATTATGGCATGGTTGCTTGCTGAAGCAAGAACCGCATGAATGTTATTATAGTATTATATATAAATATTTAATGACATGGTTTGCTTAGAAGCAGCTGCATGAAATGTTATGATATATATTATATATATTATAGGCTGGGCCATTTTAATGCATGCTGCATTTTGGGAGCCGCATACGGCCTCATTCATTGCTGGCCACGTGAACCATTGATTGGATGGTTCACGTGAACCTTTTCTGACTGCATTTGATTATGGTGGGGTCCCACGTGGTCACTGTACTTTAGTGGCCACGTGCCCATTTCTTTTCTTGAATGTAAGTTGGCATTATTATTGGGTCCCATATTTGTCTTACTGATTTCACTTTTGAGCCGCATGGACTCCCACGTGGGAATCCCACTTTTGGACCGCATGGGGTCCCACTTTGATTATTTTATATATTTTAATTATCTGACTTGTGGCCCAAATTTCTTCCCGCTCCCAACATGAAAGTTGAATATTTTCCACTGGCTTCATGAATATAATTTTTAATTATTTTATGCAAGTCCCCTGATGGTGTTTCGGATGACTTCGTACGCCCTTTTATTCAGGCCTAAAATACGAAGACCCCACATTCAATAGTTTAATAATTCTTTAATAAAAAAATTCCTTAGTAGGACTTGATAATATTGCGCCCTATTTTCTATAACATGTTTCTTCCTCATCGGTGGCCCGTTTGGGTGCACTCAGGATATGATTCTTTTTGTTAGCATGTTTGTTTGCTGCATGAACACGACATGATAACCATGGTAGTGACCTGTCACGGTGCACTCTTAACCTGTAACCAGTAACCAGAAACAAGTAACATGACATGATAGTGACCCGTAGGGGTGCACTCTTGACAGATAGTGGCCCGTGGTGGCGCACTCCTGACAAGAATAATAAATCTAATCTTGACACCGTGGGTGTTTGCTTGATTATGCTTGAATAAGCTACCAGTCCAGTCTTGTCTTGCATCATGTCTAGGACATGAATTCCTGATTTTTCCCACGGTCAGGGATTTATACTGAATCTGGCTAAGGTTAATGACTAGATTGAAACAATTAGTTCATGGAGATTTTCCTGTTACCTGTTGCCCCTTTGGTCCCGGCCATATATATATATATATTCATGGGATTTGTTGCTATCCGTCGAGATGAGCGCACTTCCAGCCCGCCGTCGAGTGTGGTACCTTAGGACACATGTATTTACTACAGTGTGTCTGCTATATCCTGCTATCTTTTCCTTTTCTTTGCTGGGATCACTCAGGTAGTAACAAACAGGTAACCGGACTTGGAAATCTCATTGCATCTTGTTAGTAACTAGGATTGTGATAACCCTAGCTAGTTAATGTAGAAAGCCGTAGTCAATGATTGGCCGTGATTGATTGGATGGAGTCCAGCCTAGTCCAGTCTTGTCTAGATCCAGATCCTGATTGTTCTAGTTCATGATTGTTCCAGTTCATAGTTGCCCTTATTTTCTCTAGTTCTGTTTAGTTAACATGTTTCTCCAGTATACCTCATAATGCTTTACATACAGTCTTTCTCTGGTCGAGGCATGTGCATTGGTAGTGCACACATCTCGATCTGCATTTACTCATTATTTTCTTTACCTATTGTATGCTAATGATTTGCTGGTTTTAGTTCCTAAGTGAAGCCTCCTTTGTGGCACTTGCTCTTTCTGGGGTCTGACCCAGCTGGTTTTGTATGGCCAGATATCGGAGCAGCAACAGAGGATCTACCTGTCTTCCAGCCCGATGGTGACCGCCAGGCGTGACCAGGGCAACGAGTGGGTTCCTTTTTGTTCTTCCACTGTATTGTAAATTATTCTTTTGAGGCGGCTAGCCGACGAGCAAGTGTTAGCTCGTATTGCATTGTACTTATTATCTGCCTACGGGCTGTAATGTGATCGACAAGCCCCGGGGGTTGATCATGTATGACTTAACTCATGCTAGCCCTTACATTTTGTACGGCTAGCATGATCATCTTATATGTAATGTTTGGGACGCCTTACAATTGTATATTTGGTGATCTGTTATCTTGTGATTATTATTACTTGTTGAGATTGAGACAATAGCTTGTTTTGACCCTAAGAGACTGATGGTTTGTAGAATACCCTCATATAGCTAGACAGCCGTGATCGTATAGTGGGATGGTTGCCGTCCCAATATACGTAGCTGGCTGTGCACGTCCCCGTTCTTCAGTATTCTGGAACTGGGGCGTGACAGTTTAAGTGGTGGCCCATGCAGGTCTTGTCAATCAAGAAATGTGAGGGTTTACCGGATAGATGTCTCAATCTGTACTCGCCTTTGATCTCCACTCGTATCTTCATATCTTTGAATTCCTGACTTGATAACATGCTTGCATCATTAAATCTATCCTGGTCCTTCCTTAATCTCCCTGATGTCATTGCTTCAGTGGTATTGTTCCTGTTGATCAGCCAGAAGGATCTCAGCTAGCAGCACAGCAACAGTCAGAAGACCAAGCTCAATCATCATCATCAGTAGCAGCCTTGGGTTATGCCTCCTGCAGAGCCAGAGCCCCCAGTACAGCCAGTCCAGCCGGTTCAACCAGCAGGGTCAGAGGAAGGGGTCTTGATAGGACTTATCCGTGAGTTACTTGCGTCTCAGGGCCATCGAGATGATGCCTTGCACCAGGCAGTACAAGATGCTCAGAGCAGAGGTGGTCTTCCAGAGAACAGTGCAGTCAAGAATTTCAAGCGCCTGAACCCTCCCTTCTTCGACGGCAGCGAGGATGCTATAGCCGCAGACGCTTGGCTACAAGACATTGAAGTTATCCTGGAGGCAGCCAGGACCCCTGAAACAGAGAAGGTGACCGTGGTGCGCCTACAGTTACTAGATCTAGCTCGCAGCTGGTGGGCTATGCAAGCAACAAGATTGGGTACGCCCGTCATGTGGGCAGAATTCAGTGAAGCGTTCCAGACCAAGTACTTCGACGCGGTGGCGAGGTATGACCTGCAGACCAGGTTCAGCAACCTCAGGCAGATGAGGAGAACGGTCGACGAGTATGCGGCCGAGTTTACGAGATTGAGTCGGTTTGCTCCCACTTTGGTGGCGACCGAGTTAGACAGAGCGCAGAGGTTCCAGCAGGGACTCCACTTGGAGATTATACTGGCGGTGGAGCAGTTTGAGCACAGAACCTTTGATGCCGTCTTGCGAGCAGCGAGGAGGCACGAGTACACTTCCCAGAGGATAGTGGAACGGACTGGAGGACGAAAGCGGTCCCACAGTCAGATAAACCAGTCTTCAGCACCAGCCCCAGCAGCTAGGATTTTAACCATTGGGGCTCCGAGGCGAGCAGCTTTAGTCACGTCGGACCAAAACCAACCCCGACGTACCCTCGACAGAAACAGAAGCAAGGGCAGTCTTCCTCAGCAGGCTGTTCTTATTGTGGGAAGCCTGGACACGTGGTAGCAGAGTGTCGCAAGGCTGGGATTGTGTTTGTTGTGTGGAGCACCAGACCATAGAGTGGGATCCTGCCCATTCAGAGTTGATTCAGCACCGACAGTATCTAGTCCCTCGATTAGGGGACCAGCACCAGACCAGTTCACCAGCCACAGCAATACCCGTTCCCGGGACCATTGCCGACTCAGTCCCAGGCTTTCCAGCAACAGAGGCCTCAGCAGTTTGCCCAGGCCCAGGCTCTGATCCGGAGTCGGCAGAGAGGTATATATGTCTTGTTATCTTGCTTTTCGCCGTCGTTACCAAGGGCACATGACATATTTCATGTAACCTAATTACGACGGTATATCGGACCCGAGCAGTATCCTAGATCATTTGAAAGTGGTTATTGGCACCAACCATTTTCGTATGAGGAGAGGCCCGTGTCCATATTTGACCAAAGAGAGACCTCAAGCGCAAGACTATCAGTTAGTCCGTTTGCTTGAGTCCATCACTCCTTGGGAGAGTCAAACGTGGGAGTGTGAGGATGATATCCGAACACGTTATCCCAATCGGTTTTGGCTCGTAAGGTGTAATATCTCCCTTACGCCTTGCACATCGAATCCTTGCTTGCATGTATGACTGCATGATTGATTGGTAGTGTAGATTGCTAGTGATAGTATAGCTTGTCCCGACATCGCTATCCTCTTGATTAAATTCCGAGGACGGAATTCTTTTAAGGTGGGTAGGATGTAATGTCCTGAAATTCGTGATACGTTTTATGCGTATTCATATTTCTGACCCGTATTTTTCATTTTTCTGGATTAGTTAATTGTGGTTATTTCGTAATTAGCATCTTGATTTATTTGTGTAATTGGTTTGATTGGCTTGTGGTTCCCCATGACAAGTGCATTGGTTCGGTTTGGCTTGGTTTGGTTTGGGTTTGAGTGGAACACCTTAGCTTATGTTCTACCCTCACTCCACCACAACCAATCCCACCTACCACCCACTCATTTCTTTATAAGCCACTCCCACTCTCTCTCTTCCATTATTGCTCATTCTTCATCTTCTTCCATTTTCACCTGCCAGAGAGAGGGAGAGAGGGCTTAGGCAAGTGCATCTTTCATGGAGGAACTCCATCTTTATTGTTCTATTTTGTTCCTCATGTGTTTCTAACCAACTTTAGTACTTGATATTTTCCATTTCCATGGCTAGTTTCTCGTAGATCTAACTTTGTGGTATTTTTGGATTTTTGGGTTTTGATCTAGTTAATCTTGTTATTTTCAAGTTTTGATGGTTCCACGTTGTAGATAATTTCATTCTGCCCCATTTTGACCTATGGAAGTTCGGATTTGGACTCTGGATGGTAGAATTATGGGGCTTGGAAGCATGGTTTCATGGTGTTCTTCCTCTCAGAAAGTGGAGAAGAAGCACAGTACTTGCCCGCATGGATTTTCATGCGGCAAGCTTTCTTCAGCCACATGGCCCCTAGCATTAAAATATTAATTTTGGCTTGAAATAGAAATTGAGCCGCATAAGAAATTATTGGCCTAGCCTTTTATTATTTAGTGCAAACTTGCCAATCCGCATAAACCTTCATCATGGCCTGACAGCGTGAACTTGACTGATTTGACTACTTGGCAGCATGTGAGCTTTAATTATTTTGACCGGATTTGACAAGCTTCTGACTTGATTTGACTTGGCAGTACTCCTTGCCACGTGCAACTGGTCACGTGTAAGAACTCATTATAAGTAAGCGAATCCGCATGAGCTTGTCATATAATGCACAGTAGCAATCCGCATAAGCCATTTATTTATTTGGAATAATTTGCATGCATTAGTATTCAGAACCGCATAAGTCTTTACCTTGCATTTTGCTTCATGTGGTTACGTGCATGAGCCGCATGCATTTACATGCGTGAGCCGCATACAAGAAATGTGCTAGCTTTTAGGTATGTAGCAAATGCATTAGCTTTTATAATTTAATACTGCATGTTCTGATTCAAGGGGAATCATTTAATAACACTCTCTAACCAATCCGCATGTACGGATTCAAAGGAATTTTTTTTCTACAATCCCAGCCGCATAGCATACATGTATGTATTATTAATATATAATGCTTAGTGCCTTCAGGCTTAAGCTTATATATGATGATTGGTTCTTTAAAGCCTTCTGGCTTATAAAAGTTAGGGTCATATATTATATAATATATTATGGCAAGAACCGCATGAACATGTTAGTATAGTTAGAATAGTATTATATTATATATAATATATTATGGCATGGTTGCTTGCTGAAGCAAGAACCGCATGAATGTTATTATAGTATAATATAATATATTATATGACATGGTTTGCTTAGAAGCAGCTGCATGAAATGTTATGATATATATTATATATTATAGGCTGGGCCATTTTAATGCATGCTGCATTTTGGGAGCCGCATACGGCCTCATTCATTGCTGGCCACGTGAACCATTGATTGGATGGTTCACGTGAACCTTTTCTGACTGCATTTGATTATGGTGGGGTCCCACGTGGTCACTGTACTTTAGTGGCCACGTGCCCATTTCTTTTCTTGAATGTAAGTTGGCATTATTATTGGGTCCCACTATTTGTCTTACTTGATTTCACTTTTGAGCCGCATGGACTCCCACGTGGGAATCCCACTTTTGGACCGCATGGGGTCCCACTTTGATTATTTTATATATTTTAATTATCTGACTTGTGGCCCAAATTTCTTCCCGCTCCCAACATGAAAGTTGAATATTTTTCCACTGGCTTCATGAATATAATTTTAATTATTTTATGCAAGTCCCCTGATGGTGTTTCGGATGACTTCGTACGCCCTTTTATTCAGGCCTAAAATACGAAGACCCCACATTCAATAGTTTAATAATTCTTTAATAAATGAAATTCCTTAGTAGGACTTGATAATATTGCGCCCTATTTTCTATAACATGTTTCTTCCTCATCGGTGGCCCGTTTGGGTGCACTCAGGATATGATTTTTTCTGTTAGCATGTTTGTTTGCTGCATGAACACGACATGATAACCATGGTAGTGACCTGTCACGGTGCACTCTTAACCTGTAACCTGTAACCAGAAACAAGTAACATGACATGATAGTGACCCGTAGGGGTGCACTCTTGACTAGTAATCTTGACATGATAGTGGCCCGTGGTGGCGCACTCCTGACAAGAATAATAAATCTAATCTTGACACCGTGGGTGTTTGCTTGATTATGCTTGAATAAGCTACCAGTCCAGTCTTGTCTTGCATCATGTCTAGGACATGAATTCCTGATTTTTCCCACGGTCAGGGATTTATACTGAATCTGGCTAAGGTTAATGACTAGATTGAAACAATTAGTTCATGGAGATTTTCCTGTTACCTGTTGCCCCTTTGGTCCCGGCCATATATATATATATTCATGGGATTTGTTGCTATCCGTCGAGATGAGCGCACTTCCAGCCCGCCGTCGAGTGTGGTACCTTAGGACACATGTATTTACTACAGTGTTCTGCTATATCCTGCTATCTTTTCCTTTTCTTTGCTGGGATCACTCAGGTAGTAACAAACAGGTAACCGGACTTGGAAATCTCATTGCATCTTGTTAGTAACTAGGATTGTGATAACCCTAGCTAGTTAATGTAGAAAGCCGTAGTCAATGATTGGCCGTGATTGATTGGATGGAGTCCAGCCTAGTCCAGTCTTGTCTAGATCCAGATCCTGATTGTTCTAGTTCATGATTGTTCCAGTTCATAGTTGCCCTTATTTCTCTAGTTCTGTTTAGTTAACATGTTTCTCCAGTATACCTCATAATGCTTTACATACAGTCTTTCTCTGGTCGAGGCATGTGCATTGGTAGTGCACACATCTCGATCTGCATTTACTCATTATTTTCTTTACCTATTGTATGCTAATGATTTGCTGGTTTTAGTTCCTAAGTGAAGCCTCCTTTGTGGCACTTGCTCTTTCTGGGGTCTGACCCAGCTGGTTTTGTATGGCCAGATATCGGAGCAGCAACAGAGGATCTACCTGTCTTCCAGCCCGATGGTGACCGCCAGGCGTGACCAGGGCAACGAGTGGGTTCCTTTTTGTTCTCCCACTGTATTGTAAATTATTCTTTTGAGGCGGCTAGCCGACGAGCAAGTGTTAGCTCGTATTGCATTGTACTTATTATCTGCCTACGGGCTGTAATGTGATCGACAAGCCCGGGGGTTGATCATGTATGACTTAACTCATGCTAGCCCTTACATTTTGTACGGCTAGCTTCATGATCATCTTATATGTAATGTTTGGGACGCCTTACAATTGTATATTTGGTGATCTGTTATCTTGTGATTATTATTACTTGTTGAGATTGAGACAATAGCTTGTTTTGACCCTAAGAGACTGATGGTTTGTAGAATACCCTCATATAGCTAGACAGCCGTGATCGTATAGTGGGATGGTTGCCGTCCCAATATACGTAGCTGGCTGTGCACGTCCCCGTTCTTCAGTATTCTGGAACTGGGGCGTGACAGAAGCCTTAGATGAAAAAGTGCCTGCCTGCTGCTAGCTCAACAACGAATCGAGCTTTATCAAGCCCGCATCTTTGGAGCCTTCAACAAAAAGGTCAAGCTGAGAACATTCCAAGTAGGCGATCTCGTCTTGGCAGTTCGTAGGCCGATGGTTATGACTCATAAAACCGCCGGCAAGTTCCAGCCCATGTGGGAGGGCCCATTTATCATCGAAGCTGTATTCTCCAATGGTGCTTACCGTCTCACAAAGCAAAATGGAGACTTGCTTATGATGACCATCAACGACAAGTTCTTGAAGAAATATTATGTCTAAACGACACCCTCCGAATCAACCAGATTGTTGAAGTTATGTACCCTTCGGTACCGCTGAACTTACACTCAGGATACCCCAAATGAATTCATATCACATCTTCTGGGTAGCAAGTCATGTATGATCATACCTCTGAACTTTCTCCTTAGAAGAACATTTTTATCAGAATCTATTACCCGCGCTTTCAGTGCATAAAAAGGAGTAACATGTCCACAAAATTCCTGAAACAACCACGTCGATGTCACCTCTGAGTTGTTTCTCTTCCATCACAAACAAATCACCCCTTACATAGAACTTCCACATCCATATTACCTCTGAGTTGTTCTATGTACCCTTCGTTGAGTCCACTTCTGCCACGTCCTCATTACCTCTGAGTAGGAAGACTCCATTATGAAACCCTCATATTTACCACGTCCTCATTACCTCTGAGTAAGTATATTGGTTTTCTCTCGACTTATTATTCGTACCCAAAACCAGGGTACGCCAAGGGTAATAGGCCCACAAATGTCCAGTTGACCACAAATTTCCACAGTTGACCACAAATGTCCTTAGTTGACCACAAATGTCTACAGCTGACCACAAATGCTGTACTACGTCCTCTAGTACATTCACCTCTTTTCCCTCTATCACATGTCTCTGGAGCCCAGTTGTTCCATGGCATTCCTTCGCCAATACCAAGAACTTCCGTGTCCACCTCACCACGGAGTTGTTCTATGTATCTACATTGAGCCTACCCCTACCATGTCCTCAGTACCTCTGAGTAGGAAGGTTCTATCATCAAACCTCATGTTTACCACGTTCAAGTAAATATGCTGAGTTTCTCTATCGAATATTATCCAAACCTAGAACCGAGGTATGCCAAGGGTAATAGGTCCACAAAAAGTCCCCCAGTGGGGCAAGTACCGTAACACCAAAAATACTATACGAACACAACAGATACCATAAATAAAGGATAAAGTAAACATATTCATTCATTTAAAATCAATTGTTCTACATTTTCCTGGGACCAAGACCCTATTAAAAAAATGGAGGGATATAATAATGAAAGTGAGAAAAAATCCGATCACAGCTCGGCGATGCACAGTTCTCTGAGACGGTCCTTCAGCTTGGTCGTCGACCACTCAATCCTCAGTGTGGCCCGACGGTCGGCCTCTTGAGTCAACTTCTCTGCATCCTCCAGATGCGTATGTGCCTGCCAACCGTCTTCAAGTTTCTTCAGTGCACGCTCCAGACAGCAGAGGTTCGGGTGACCTGGTCGGTCTTCCGAAAAATTAGCTCCTTATCTTTGCGGGAAGCCTGGAGCTCAGATTCTAAAGAAGCCAATTTCCTCTGAAGCTGGAGGATCTGCTCGTTGGTATCGGCTATCCCAAGAGATTCGATCTCTTCCCGAGCGATACAGTCCTCTCCTCTACGGCTTAGTTGATCGTACTTCAGAGACAGATCTTGAAGGTCCTTCACTAGAGTTGGCTTGGACGTATCCCGTACCATCCTTACCTTTTCTATGGCTGTTATAAGGAAGGCGCACTCTTGATCTATTGCCAAAGACATATCGACTTGCCGCAGTCCTTGAAACTGAGCCACGAGCTGATCAGCTTCTACTAATTTGGGCTCCAGGAGATCGACCATCCCTGCCCCGCCGGGGAGTGTTCTGAGGAGTTCAATCTGACTGTGGGCACATTGACGAGCCAATACAAAAGATGTCCCTCTCTCCAGGGAAGCTTTGACCCCTCGTTTTAGATGGCGGTAGAAACTATCAATCACGTCCTTCGATGATTCATCCAGAACTTCCGAAGAAGACTGTGTCAAAGGAAGAGTAACTGGTAGAGTTGAAGACGGTTGTGAAGAAGATGCACCAGAACTTGATGCCCCTATCACTAAGGATACAAGTTTCGAGCGATAGAACGCCTGAATAGCAGTCATCTCCTCCTCTGCAGCCCGAAGGATTCGAAGACTGGGCAGTGCAAAAAGGTCAACCTCCGGTGATAGAGTTACATTAACCGAGGAGGGTCTATGGACCATTTCTCACGCCCCGGCATTTCCACTACGTCTCTTCCTGAACTCGACCCGGTAAGAGGTCCCTCGATAGTAGTTGGAGGAGGAGGAGGCATACTTCCTTCCACTAGATCCCCTCTGGTGACTTTCCCCCGATCGTCGACAGCGAAGGAGCAGGACCTGTATGCCCGGAGCAACCATCGATCAACTTAACCCAAAAGATATGAAGATAGAGCAAATGAACCTCCTCACTAGTCAAGACACGACATAGCTTACCAGGAGAGGGCTGTTGAAGCTGAGGCTCACTCACAGCCGCCATATCCTCTTCAACGCGACACTTGAGCCAATTGTAGCTGCTTCCTCTGCCCCAGCCGCCCCGGAGGTGGATACAACCGGATCAGTATCAACCGGCTGAGGTTCTACAACCTCGGGACTGATTCAGTAAAGCCCACATCGTCCTAGTAGGGATGTCAACAGCAGAAGGAATCTCAGCCATCGCCGGGACGACCGTGGTAGAAGTAAGCTCGTCAGTTATACACTAATTATGGTGGCTATAGCCGGGTCAACCTCAGAGGCTGTAGCAGGCTCTGGGAGTTACTTCTTCTTACGCCTACAAAAAATGATTGGATTTATTTCAGAAAGGAAGAACTGAAAAGATGGTCGTAACTCGATTCACCTCTGAAACGGCTTCTACGTCCTCACTTCTCTCCCTAATGCTCGGCCCGCAAGGCTTGACCGCGGCCCATTTTCGGTAGTAAGTTATGCCGCCGGCAGAGGATTCACGCCTGCTTCATTTTCGTGAAAGACTAGGCGAAGCAGGGGGTAGATCTCCTACCAAATCGTCTGTAGGAAGAGGCAAGTTATCAGGGTCATCCGCTTCATCATGTTGATAGACTCCGAGTCAGACACATCAACTGTCCTTCCCTTCTTGGTCCTTGGCTTCTCCTCTAAGCCAGTACCAATAATGAAGCTGGTACTTGGGTCAAAATCTCTTGGAGGCTTATTGACCATAACATGGTATAAGGCGCCATATACAAAATGTGTCCCGACTCTCTAGCTTCGGGAATGGAGAAGCTGGCACGGGTGTGAACCGTGCTATAATAGTGCCAAGCCCGGATGCCGTCAAGAACGCTACCCTCAAAACCCAGGCAGGAGCTGGGATTGTCCAAGAACAATTGACTGTACCAAATTATGGAAGAATCGACTGGGTAAGTAAGGCTCCAAAAAGACGGAATTATGGTTGCGATATACCAGATGTGTAGGGCGAATGTTCTGCAACCAGAGGAGCATCTTCTCGGACAAGAATTGGGGAGATGCAGCACCATCAAGATGCACGTCTCTTAATTCTTCGTCAGTAAAATGAGGAACAGACACGAAGAAGGAATATCTGTCTACTCGTACCAGCCATCCGACAGGCTGGCATGGTAGTGTACTCCAGGGCATACGGCGGTACTGGAAGATAAAGGCATCATCAGCAGTTACGTCATCCTCTGGGCCAGGCCTCATCAAAGACGGTCAATGCATCAACAGCCACCACATAGATAATGATAGGGCAGCTCGATTCGTTCAAAATCCTTCGACGTATCACGAGCAATGACTTTGGACGAGAAGGCACGAAGGCTACGATATATGCTGCATACCATGGCGGGAAGTAAAGCCAGTCTGGCCCCAAAGACTAGCTTCACGCAGGAAGGATCATGTTACGACTGATTCTCTCAATAGCACCAGCCCCTCCGAAACTACACAGTTCTGCAGCCACACCATCATAAATCCTGCCAGGAGAGCCTTATCAGACATATTTGGGTATCTTGATAAAAGTAATTAAAGATGTCAGATTGGCTCCCAAATCTGTCACCCGTTTTTTACCCTCTTGGCAGTCATCACCTGGTTCTGCACCTCTTCCGGGTTCGAGGACTTCGGAGGGAAACCCGGCCTGAGGCGCCTAGCTCAAAAAGGTAACTGGGCCAGGTCTTGGTGTAATGAAGGTTCCCTTCCGAGCTATCGTTCTTCTTTTTCGACATCATTTGGCATGCTATGGTGACATAGCAGTTCCCGGTAAATAGCCAAAAAACCTGGGAACCGTCGCTCCAATTCCTCGAATTCTTCATTCGTAGGGGTATACGCCTCAAAAACATGATCTCCCCAAGGCAGCTTGGAGACTTCACGTAGCTCATGGAGAGCGAGTCCCATTTCCCCTCGGGTGTGAAGAAGGTCCCCGTACGACGGTTGTACATCTCAAGAAGAGCCATGAACAGCTTCTTGTTTACGGGCAGACCATAACAAGTGCCCGTATGGCATGATAAAGGCCAATCTCGAGCAGGAGTTTCTTATATGTTCGCAAGATCTACGAGGTCAAGTTGATCCATGAAGGGGCGGGGTTCATCCAGTTCAGCAGCGACAACCGACCAGTAGGGTAGGACACCTTTTGAGCAATCTGGTTCATAAAAGTGTCAGCTTGGGAGAACCGAAAGTTGGGATCCTACATTTATGAAACTGTCCGGGGCCAACCCCATCACAAAGTAGCTGATCGGTATCTTGCTTGCAACTACCGACCTTGATGTTTTATTATAGTGAATATCACCTACGAGCATCCCCTGCTGGCTCAGGGTTAGGGAGTCCACCATTTTTCTGTCGATGGGCATCATATTAAACCAGGACAGCGGGAAATGATGTTCCATCTAAGAAATATGAATCGCCATCCCGTTGGAAGAAAAACTCCAACTTTCAGATAAATCTAGAACGCTGGAGTTCTTTACAGTGAGGGCATCCCCAAAGAGGAACGCGGGTTTCAGATGTGTGCCCCCTAATTTCCCGAGTTTATCATGCCCAAGAGAAAGAAGAAGGATTGGTTTCTGATATCCCTCAGCCTGTCTTCAGATTGATCTTTAGTGATTTGGGCTGACATATAATCGACCACATGGTCGAACCTCACTCCCACAGCAGATTGAGCTTGACCTACCAAAATCTCCCTGAAGGATTGATCGTCAACTTCACTGAAAAGGAAAAAAGAAAGAAGTCAGAAGATAGCCAGAAAAAACCACTTAATGTTTTCTGAGCTTATGCGGCTGTTAGGTGGGTTTTCATGCGGCCCAGTTCATAAGGTGCTTATGCGGTCATGAGACGTTTCTCATGCTGCTCGGTCGTGAGATGCCTCTCATGCAGCTCGGTCAAGAGACGTCTCTCATACGGCTCAGTCATGAAGCAACTCTCATGAGCTCGGTCATAAAGCATCTCTCATGCTTAGTCATGAGACATCTTTCATGCGGCTTGGCCATGAAGCATCTCTCATGCGGCTCAGTCATGAGACATCTCTCATACGGCTCGGACATGAAGCATACCCCATACGGCTCAGTCATGAGGCGTTCATGCGGCCCATACGCACAGCTTATGCGGATTCATCACACAAAACTTGAACAGTTCGGTGAAGACAAAAAAAGCATCAACTATGCCGAGGCATAACAGATAAAGGCCCGCGCATAAAACATGCGAAATAGCCATTGTGGTTAGGGTTTGGACTCATGCAGTTTCTTTCCAACGTTCTTACCATTAATAGAAGAATGAATGTCGGGTGAATCGATCTCGCCGTGTTCGATGAGGAGGCAAGTCCTTTGTCCTTCGCTGCAGCACTGGAAGAAGCCTTGAGAGCCATCGATGATCGAGAGAGAGAGACGGCGACTAGGGCAATGAAAAGTTAGAACAAGAAAAGAAGGAACCACTCTCCTCAAAAACTACTCGTACTGATAGGCTGGCAGAGGCATGTAAATCGATAGGCACCGCTTCAGATTTCGTGCTGCCTAAAGGATAAAGGCGACTCTTGGGATTCTATCCCCTTTAATGCAAAAGACGGCTCCAAATCATCAAAGCAAATCTAAGATTATTAATGCCGAAGTAATGGGACGCCCACGTGGCATAAAACCAGTATGCGGCCAGAGAGAAGCCTATACGGCATGAAGAGCTTATACGGACATACCCATGCTATTCAAAGTATTTCAATTTTACAAATTAAAAACTTTGAAGGGGGTCTTGTAGAAGCATGAAAAAGAATAAGAATTTTTATGCGGCCCAAAATCAACATAAAACTTCATGCGACTCAAAACCTGGGGAGTTTCATGCGGCTCAAAATCCCTGGGGCTTCATGCGGCTCAAAAAGCTTCATGCAGCTCAAAAAGCTTCATGCGGCCCACAAATAGCAGGGAGCCTTATGCGGTTCGAAATCAACCTAAGCAGCTGGCCATAATTACTCTAACATAAAGGCGACAGCTCTAACAAAGATGATAGCTCTGACATAAAGACAAGACGTGACATGCTCCTAAAAAGATGATAAAATCATCATGATATCTGGCATAGTACATATTTCCAAAGAAGACTCTTCATGCGGATCACCTATGAGACACACTTTATGCGGCTCAGTTATGGGACAATTCTCATGCGGCTCGAGCATGGATCATCTCTCATGCGGCTCGGTTATGAGACGTCTCTCATACTGCTCGGTCATGGGACGTCCTTATGTGGCTCGGTCATGGGACACTCTTTATGCGGCTCGGCTATGGAGCAGTCCTTCATGTGGCTCAACCAGGATGCATCATTCATGCGGCTCACCGCAGAGTACTAGTTGAGACACATGGCAGAAAGTGACCAAGTCTTAACAGTTCAGATTTAGTAACAAACAGATCATGATCAATCTTAACCAATCCCCAGCTGTCCACTTACTGAGGCACAGTTACAAGGATGTGGCCCAAAATTGGCCACGTGGCTGTACACCCCATTACTCATGAATTCCTATAAATAGCAAGGTGTTATTCCCTTGCACACACAAAGAGATATACACACCCGGGCAGAGATAGGGCATTCCTTCACCTCAGCCAAGGTTGCGTTCGATCGTCCAAGGAGTAAGGCAGAGTTGATAGCACTTTCCCGAGCCTCTACCGTCACCCCCCCCTGAATCTAAACTAAACAATTGTACTTAGATTGCTTTTCCTAGGTTTTTTCCTAGGATCTCTTTGTACAAGCGAGTTTGTAATTATGAGTCAAAGTTCAGTCCTCCTATAAAATTGTTCTGCTCTACGACAATCAATGGCAAACAAGCACGTCAGTCGAAAAATTCGTTTCGAATCCCGAACACGCGACGCTCGAAGAGATTGTGTTAGATTTGTCATAATGACCGACAGCTGCCCTGTGCCATTCGCAGTTGGCACGAGGTAATCAATGAATTAAGCAGATGGCACTAAACAACATATGGCGTCTGGCGCCATTCAACAGTTGGCGCTAATCAATCAAATTATCCAAAGCAGTTAGATGATATGGCACGCATGCTACTAATCTCGAAGAACGTGCACACGACATTGCCCACGACTACGCGTATCTCTCATAGAATGCCACGGGTACCATGCAGTTAAGTTAACCGTTCACGCAAAGGGTGATGGCACGTCAATGGCTGTCTGCGCCAATCAGAATAACTGGTTGTCAATTATTTCAGAACTCTATAAATAGAGTTTCAAATCACTTCACAAGGATCACTAATGATCATAATCTCTGAGCACTTGCTGCAGCATTCTCCAAAGGCTTTCTTCTTCGACATCGTATCGTCCAAGGGATAAAATGATCGTCTTCTAATTAGATTCGTATAGTTGTACTTCCCAAGAAATCAATTATACTCTTGTACCTTTCTCTTTTCCTAGTTTGTAAAGAAAATTTTATTTTTGCAAATAGCAACGAGTTGTGAAATCTGAATTAAGATGTTTGTTGTTTCATTACAACAGTCGAATGAGAAATGTTGGTTGCCTCAATATAACAAGAATCATGGGATATGTTGCATTAATTACAATGAGTTAAATTATGAATGATGCTTTGCAATGAAAATGAAAGTTGATATTGGATGTGTTGAACAGATTTAAGTATTGTCTTTACATGTCAAAAATAAAACGTTGCACGAGATGCAACGGATGGAACTAAAAATTTGTGAATCGATAGGAACGAATCAGTTCAGTCGCATGCAGAACTTGAGTTGCCTAATTGTATACATTGGATGAGTTGTGTCAAATTTTGAATGAATCAAAAGTCATGATTTTGATCAAATGGTCACTGCGGAATAGCGAGTTTAAATAGATTGTTGATTTATACCGAGTATAATCCTAGGGACTGACTTGATTTTGACTAGTATATGTAATACCACTTATGCGATGAATGACTAGATTTCTGAGTAATATATGGCATACCACTTGTACGATGGAATGCATCGACACTTTGTATAAATTGCGAAAGGTTTGTCCACAACGGACAAGATAGTACCGAGACTAGATTATAAATTTGTATGATGGCATGTTGATGCAAGTGTTATTCGATAATTTTGGAATGATAAGGCATAGACCTGTATCAGTAAATGATAAGTCCAACGAAAATTTATGAGTCGGTCGGATGTCTGAGATTAGCGAAACGATTATGCCTTGAGGCAATAATCGAACGGCAGGATAGGAAACTTTAACGTTATAAAAGAGTCTTACGACTTGCGAGCTCGATAAAATATTAGTCAATATGAAAGTAATCGAAATGCATGAATTGTGAATTCGATGAAACGTTGGTAGATGCAAATTGTAATCGGATTGCACGACTACGAACTCGTGAAAAGTTGGTTGATGCGGGTAATCATGCCTATAAAAATAGTTGGTCATGTTGCAATAAAACTTATTTGAGTATGACTGAAACTTAGAGGGTATGATCGTAAGACTCGAGGGTTCGATGTTGGATAATCGGTAACTCGGTTACGCGATCGAAATATTACAGAATACGGCAAATCGAGAAAATGATGTGAGGCATATAGAAAAGTTCCTTCTCAACTTGGATGTATGCGATGCGAGTTAAGCTGACGTTCATACAGATTAAAAGTTGAGCCTCATGCTATCAAAATTGATATGACCTATCGAAATTGATACGCAAGAAAACATAAGCACGATGTGAGAATACAAGATGGAGGGTCTACGATATCAAGATTTTTAAAATAGCAATACGAGAATGTCGATCTGGTTGATTGTGAACTTTATGATTGATCAGTACGAGAGTATAAAGCCATCGACTATTGTTTGATGCATATAGCATCTCGGATGTTGACCGTGGGTAGATAAGCTCGGACTCTAAACAAGTAGATGTTTCGTGAATTACGGAATCATCGACGTTAGTGCATGAATTATTCGGAGGATAGTTGTGCCTCAATTGCGCAAATAGAAATGATTTCGTTCGAATTTGGGTAGTCCAATAGAAATCATCGGAATGTGATTTGGCTCCAAAATAATATAGCATGTGTAAAACCCCTAAATTTCTACTTTTTTTATTATTTAAAATTTGTACTGATTTAAAAAATTTGTATTGTACGTCACGTAGTCGTATTGTATCGTGTGCGAAGGTTCGTCTTTCGTAATTGCTCGACGAATATGTGCGAGCGATATTTTTGAAAAACATTTTTATTACTTATAGTTTCAAAGAAATATAGGCAATAATTATTTCTAGCTATTATTTTCAAGTTTACGATTTTAATTATGAAAGCCTTTTCGTTTATAGCATTATTAATAATAACATATATTCTTATGCATACATATAATTCCTAAATATTTTGCTAGTAAAAATGTAATTTTCGAGATTCATTAATATTAATAATTTATTATTCAAAAAGATATTTAAAATATTAATATAATTTCGAAATTATTATTAATATTATTGGAAAATATATTTCAAACTTTTTGTGAAGATTTAAATGTTGATTTAATTTTTTTGATTTATTTAAATAAGTATCTATATTTGTAAATTGATTTATCTTAATTGTTTTTAATAAAGGATAGGGATTAATTAGATTTAAAATTGGATTTGTATTGGATTTGGATTTGAATTCATTAATTTAAATTAGTAATTTAAATATCTAAATTGGGTTTAAACAATCCTAATCATTATCTAATTGGGAATTCCACATCCTATAAATAGGCAGGTACTCCTCCAACTTTTCATTATTCATCCACAAATTCCACAAACCAATGGTGTGTTCCTCGTGTCCGTGTTCCCCGTCCAAATTCTTAATAGATTACATATACATTCAATTCCCCGTGTCGACAACCCCGACACCATATATCAAATTCCTAACCTATCCAAACCCGCATCCACCAAGATCGAACCCGTCACCGTCGAACCCCTACCGTCACCAGCTACCCCTTTCATCGACATCACCAGAACCAACCCGATCCCGGCACCCTCGCCACCTGCAACCCCGGCCTCTTTTCGTCACCATCTCTCAACACCACCACCATCGCCACAACCATCGTCTTCACCCTCACCACCGCCTACCGAACACCACCACCGTCACCACCAGTACGCCACGGGACTCCCGTCACCAAAACCCTCCGACCGATACACCCAACCACGACCGGTTGCCACAGCGATCGGCCGCGCACCCGAAACCCGAAAACAAAACCCCAATTAAACCACCACCAGCATCACTTACCTCCGCCTAGCGGGCGGCGATCCGAGCCTCCTCCGCCTCCTCCATGGCCGATCGGAATTGCCATGCGAGCCGTCCGCCGGAGAGGCGCTGTCCGCTGCCCTAATCTCCTTCGCAGGCGCCCTCCTCCGGTCGTCCGACGACCAACCCATCTTCCGAGACAGCCTCCCTTCCGCCCGTCGCCGTCGACCGTGGCCGGAACCCCGCTTTTTCTCTCCCGCGTCCGCACGCCTTGGCGACCAACCTCTGCCCCGCCTCACTTTCCTCCGCGCACTATACCAACCGCAGCCCCTTTTTCTCCTTCCTCTTCCGCCGAGCGCTGCCCAGCGCCCAGATCCGCCCAGCCGACGACCACTCCGCCTCCACCCGGCCGGATAACCCTATCGCCCCTCCGCCTTCCTCTACTCGACCGCCTCCGCGTCCCCCGCGCCCATTCTCGCCGCCCGCCGACTTCTTTCTCCCTCCACCTCACGTTCCCACTCCCCCGATCCTCTCTTTCTTCTTCGCTCACTCCCTCCGTCTCTCTTCTCTTTCTAATGTTGGGTTCTGTACAAAATTTGTGAGGAGAACCACTCTCTTTACTTTACTTTAGTTTTCTGTTGTCATTTACTTTTAATTATTATTTTTACTTTACTTTTAAAGAAGGAAACAGTTAGTGAAAGTTGTTTTCTTTTAGTTTTAATGATATCTGATATATTTTTATATATTATTGGGATTATTAATAATATTATTATTGATTATTATTACTATTTGATTGGTTACATTGTATTATTATATAGCTAACATCATACGTAATATTTTATTATTATTATTATTTTTATTATTATGGTTAACAGTAGTACTAATACAGTAATTAGGTATAGGAATATTAATATTGTTGTTATTAGATATTATCATACTTATTAGGTTTATTATTAATAAAGTTGTTATCTTGGGAATTCTTATATTATAGTTTTTCCTACTTGAAAATGTATTTTAACTAACTTAGAGTTTTAGCAAAAAAATTGATTTTTTCTTGACTTTAAGTATTGTTCAATAATTATTTTAAACTAGTTTTTCGATTATAATAAATAGTTTTCTAAATTTGTATATATATTTCCTTCGATTTTTGCCAGTCCATGACTAAATCCTTTTATTCCTATTCTGTCACCAAATCCGTACTACCTTATGTCCACCCTAACTAAATTGACCCTTCTGGACCCAATGACATGATCCGTGCCACCATCAGAGGTCCCCTTGTGTAGTTGTTACATCGAAGTTACAGATCGTGCCACATTGATTATCGCAGCACACTAGGCGCTCTACCAGGCAAGACACCTTGCCATTTGCTGTTTAATTATTTTAGCTCATATTTCATGCATTATTTATTTTTTTATGCAAAATAAACTGTGATACATGGCATAACCTGTTAGAACTTACTGTTCATTTATATTTCCTGCTATGTATTATTTTTCTTACACATTAAACCTAGATTTAAGGGACCACCTTGTGTGTTGTATTCATGGCCTTGACACATTGTACCACGAAGTTGTGTGTCGCATATAGAATACGGACGTGCGTGATTGGCTGGCCAACAGTACGTACAAGCCGTGCGATAGGAATAACCGCTAATAGAGATTGCATGCTAGTTTGACTTAGCGGTTACGGTGGTTTGTGTTGTGGATACAACACAGTAGGCATTGGGCGGGGAGGACAATTCCTTAGCGTATGGGCTTCGATGCACATTCTCTTTTGTAACCCGTGAGCTCCGCGGAGACGCGGGTCAGATTACCCATGATTACTGACGGCCACTGACGATTCTGCGGAACGTCATGCTCTTACTGCTGGGGCCTCTGGTACCCAAGGGGGACTACACCGATCCTATTTATCCAGGGCCCATGTGTAGGAAGGATTGTTCTTAACTACATTTTACTTAGAACGGTAGGCTACCTTTATCCGTTAGGTACGAGTACTTTTGGTTTGGGTACTTGTATCTGACCGTGGCTTGGAACAATAACTTGTCGTAGACTAGTTTGTCACATCTTGTCCTTGTTTTGTTGTAGGTGTGACTTACTACTTCGATGAGAAGGTATTGAACCTTGTTGGGGTCCGGATACCATATTGGATTCATAGCATGGAAAGATACGTCATCGTGAATTAGTTTACCATCTCCTATCCTTGTTTGGTTGGGGGGATGGTACGCTCGTTCAGTAGGTGTGTATTGGACCATGTTATAATTCGATTTAATTAATTATTGAGCAATATTTATTCAGTTTATATGGCATGATATTATGTGTCTTGTTACGTCCCTCTGAGGACCTGGTTGTCTTGCCAGGTGTGTGCTATTGTCTTTTGCAGGTGTTCTAGCTCTAGCCGTTATTTCATCGAGGATGATTGCACTTGGATCATCTTCGCTTCGCTCGCCAAAATCATTCTTTTGCTTATCATGTATTTTTTTCATAGTTGGTAGTGGATTTGTCTCCGCCCAACTACATGTACCAAATGACAATTTCATAGTTGATTATATGAGATCTTCTATTCATTTATTTTGTATGGATGAGATTAGTTATTGTTCTACTGCATTTTACAGCTTATGTATCCATACGAGGTTTCCATATATTGGAGTGTACTTCATATGAATACAGCTGGCATGTCTACGTTCCTAGTCCTACGTATTTTGGGACTGGGGCGTTACAGCATGGTTCGTTGTAATTGTCCGTCGTTAATGATCAACAATTATTGAGCATAGCTTCGGGACAGTTGACCCTAACAGACTTAACCACCAAATCAAATTAAATGTTGCGGACGCATAAGATGACCCATATGATGTTGCATATAGAATTTCGTCGAGAACAAATATGATGTGGTGCAGGTTATTGATAAGTTTAGGCAATCGAATAATTGTTTCAAAAATTGATGGAACAACTTCGGCTAAAAATAATATAGTCAAATTTTAGAAAATTGGTCGAATGAATGCTTGAATGATTATGTGGTTGAAGATCAAAATAAAATTTTCACATGACAAACTTGGTGATACGGATAGGCATTTTCGAGAATCGTGCTATGCACGAGAGCGAGCGGTAAGAGAATGACTTACGAGTTGTGTGGATTTGGATTCACCTAGCAATTGAGCTTGCAAGAATCGAACATATATTAGATGTTGCGAGATAGACAAGTTGAGAATTTGGCTAGAAATTTTCTACTCGGAAAAAATTAAACGTAAGACGTGTCGTAGAAAGCGATTGTTGCCATTGAGTACTGTCAACTCGTGTAAACAATTATTTCGGAAAGACCGTTGCCGTTGAGCATCGTCGACTCGAATCGAACTTTACTATCGGATAAATTATGTCCTTTGTGCAACGTCAATTTAAAGTTGCATCGAGAGAATTTGAGCACGGTGTCTAGGTAAGTCAGCTAGGGCGTAGCCCTGAATGTTGATGCATTTGCAAGTCAACAAAAGAAAATCATATCGAGATAAGTTGCAAAGTGAAACATCAAAAATAGTTGTACAGCGACTTCAAACGCAAGGTATTGCAAAGGCTCATTGTGATCGAATACGACGGCTTGACGCGACGTATAGAATTGATGGTACATACGACACTTACGAAATAAGAAAAGTGATTTTGAATTGCATCGCATGCGGTGACCTTGTTGAATGAATCATGTATGTAACGAATATAAATATGCGATAAAATTTCAAGAACAGTCCCTAGAGATAAGTTCGATCGAGTACGAGATGGCAAGTATCTAGGGTTAAAAATTTACATGTTAGCTTTGTTCCAATTCATTACCACTGGGCTTAGCTAATATATATATATATATATATATATATATATATATATATATATATATATTTCTGGGATGCCTTGGATATGTGTACGATCTAAATCAAGTTGTATACTGAATTCAAATCGAGCTACAGGAAAGACAATAAATGTTAATGAAAGCTTGCATGAGTGTTTGAAACAGAATGATAGTGGGACGAGATCGTGAAACGATAGAGAGAAACACTAGGATTGAGTGTTGGTTTCGGTTTGAGGATGAACCTTGTTTTGAGTGGTATATTATGTAATGTCCCGCTCCGCACGGTGTATTATGCTGAGTTTTTGACTAAAGAGTTGCCTTCACCCGATAAAGCATCGAAGTGAATAGATATAAGAGTTACGTTGACCCTAGGAATGCATTGAGTCAGATCGATGCAAAGAGTTACGTTGGCCCGAACGAGAAAAGAATTGAGTTGTTTCGAAGACCCAATAAATTGAATCAATGTAAAGCATAAGTCCTGATCGACAAAAGTATTGATTTTAGTTGGTTTCATGTACAGGCTATACATTTATGTGAATTATAATAGGTTGACATTTTGCCTCTTTTGTAACAGAGTATGCAAAACCAGAGCATCGCCTCGCAACGGATTAAGTCAAGGGCACCGTAGGCCGAATCAGTTGAGTAGTTCAACGCAACACGAAGTGCTCGAATGGTTAAGATAGAAAAGTTGGCCATGCAATAAAGTTATGAAATTGAGCTGCATCGGCTCGGCAAAATGACAAGGCATATCGGCTTAAGGTGGGAGGACTTTGATCCTTCTTTTCTACTCCGTCATGCCTAAGTAAAATGTATCGTTGTATGTTAGTTGACCTATCGAGTCCACAAGCATGGCTCTAAGGAGACAAATTGTAATGCATGTCGAACACTAAGAATAATTGGATTGAAACATACATCACATATACGAGTTGCCATAGAACATTGAAATACCGCAAAGGCGAGCGCCTCAGTGCACAAGCCATATGACATGATAACTGTATTGGCGAGTGCCTCAGTGCATGAGTCGTTTATCCCCCGCGTATAATTAGAAGGCTAGAATATTGAAAGACTATCAAGGCGAGTGCCCGAGTGCATGAGCCAAAGAATATTAAATACCCAATCGAGCGTACCTCAAGTGCACGAGTCGGAGGAAATAAACATATGTCTAGCAATTGAAAGATCGAATCGAGACGTGCATCGAATGCACGAGTCGAAGGATATCAAATAACTATTGAATGCGGTATGTTGCCTTAAATTATTTGAGACCTTCGGGTCGTTCACTTACATTAATCAAGGCGATGAAACATCGAAAGAAAGAATAAATTCGTACAAAGAATGTGAGAACATAAAAAGAGAAAGAAACAGTGAGAATATTGAAAGAAAAAGAAATGCGAGATGATGCGAAGTCTGAGTTTCAAACTCAAGACTATGTTTGGTTGTTTGAGTAAGATACGTTACATGGTCGAATGGACTAGAGATATTGCTCGTGTACGGGTTCGTGGCAATTCCCTCGAACGAGTTATTGGCCCGGGCACCGGGACCGTTCGGCCTAGGCGGGATGTATAAATATTGTTGGTGCACATCTTTAAGACAACTTCCGATCAGCTACTGATGTGATAAGCTACAATTTTTGGTAAGTTCAGCGTCTTTCGGATACAAAGGCTAGCATCCAATACGGGCATTATGCCGGGTTACCCAATTTGAGAAGAGAAACAAGTTAGTCTATTCTGGCACGGATACGCCAACGACCTTCATATAGTTAAAGAACGGTGGGATGAAAGTGCAAGTACACAGAGATCCTGCACAGAGATCATTTACAACATGATAAGGAAAGATGGTAGGCATATTCACCTTGCATCGGAGTAAGGATGAGTGTGTCGATGTTGGTAAGAAATCACGCCACAAAACAAATATGAGATTGCTATATGTTACCTGCCTGATTGCTTACATGAATCAAACATAACATGCTTGGCATAATAACATGCTTTACTGCTTTTGAAGATGCCAAAGAAACCTATCCTAAGGCAAATATAGAAAGATCACAAGTTAAGTTGCATGATTTATATATCTACTTAATGTAAGTTTAGTAAAGTGGGTCAATATCAGTATGTGAGGGGACTAGTACTGATCCTCCACCAGATTGTTTATAGGATGTAGGGAATTGAATGCCTACGGCGGAGCTTCGCATGAACACGCTGAAGTATGAAATGCCATAGCATTTTGAGGCGTACAATCGTATTGACGCTCGGACTTGCAACGGGATGATGCAGCTGAGTTATAGAAGACATGATGTATGGAACGGTGAAATCTTTGTGGGCAAAAGAGAATTTGAGTGTTGTAAGCCAATTTGGCATGATTCATTTGGGCTAATTGAAAGGCTTTATAATTTTGACTTATTGAATAAAAATAGAATTATTTTATATACTCTATTTCTTTCGATGCTAATAACAAATCAAAGATAACCATTTTGAGAACATGTCAACTTGCCGTGTACGAGTGCAACTCTAGACTCGTACGGCATCACGTCCTAGCGAGGATGATCAATTCGGCAAAATCAAACGAGGACGAACGATTTTTCGAGTCGGGGCGTGACAATCTTGGTGTTCTAATTATATCTATTAATCAACTATAAACATACCTAACTCAATCCACAGAATAATGAAATCAAGATTGAAGAATGTATATTATGGTTTATAGCCCAATAACATACATGTTTGATTACACCCAAAGGACAACATGGGTACATAAAACTAAGCTAAGAGAAGAGTATAAATAATGCATATAATATGAAAGCATGATAAAATATTTGAATTAGATATAGCAATAGCTCCATGAGCAGCGGACTATCTTTGCATGACCAATTACCTGGAGAGATCACCAGGTTCTCAAGGAACTAGCAAGGTACATAATATATATGCCAAGGTACAAATATAAAAATATGATCTAAGGAAATCTAATGTATCCGGTCTACGTGTATATATGTAGAACATGTACTACAATATCGGACTTTGCCACAGAAGCTCACAAGCACCTCAATAGGCTATTGTCCCCAGTACCGTATCGTAGGACCAAGGACAATAAATCAATTAATAAATAATATCCAATACTCTGCTAGAAAGATAAAGGCTCACAACAATAACGTGCCACCATACAATAAGTCTGATATGTAGTCATGTTCTCTCCACCCTATGTCTAGTATCGATCAATGTCAAGTCTATACAGTCATCACTATAACAATAATAATGAACAATCATGTAAATCTCACATCATGAACGTGTCAGCATTCTGTGGTCATTCGTGTCAATGGACACGACAATATGCACGCAATGCCTAATGTCAATACTCGGTGTCATCATCATGACATCGGTACCCATCTTCGAAATGGACACTAAGTATCAACGGTCCTACGTCATGCTAATGCTAGCAAAAAACAAAAAAAAAAATAAAAGAACATTGTATAACCAATGCAAGGTACATTGCTTGTAACCGCTATCTGAGTGTATGCATGACCAACTCCAATGTCTTTGTAACTCCCGCCAAGTTTACCTATAATAGATATTATATTATTAATACTCTCTAACAACTTACAATATTTATACTATATTAATATCTATACCCAATAATCATCATTATGTCGGTACAACACTATACAACATATAATGTACCAAACTTTCTCATAAAAATAATGTATAACTAATATAAAATAGTAATTTAATTTTTGGAAAATACTTATAAATATTTTTATATTACTAACAATATTATTTTATTGGTGGAAACTCAATCACAATAGTCCTATGTTGATACTACATCATCAATACCATTTGGCATTCTTATGAGTTCCAAAAAAATAAATAATTAAAAATATTTAATTCTGAAAAAATTATAAAAATTAGTTAAAATAATATTTTTAACATCAAACCTTGCATAACAAATATTTTAATAGAGGTATATGAAGTATCAAAGCCTTTGGATACAAGGAACACATAATTTTCGGAGTTACAGTTTTACGGCAAATGTCAAGAATTTTAATAAATAATAAATGAACTCAAAACTCACTAAAAAAAGATATGCGCTGGAAAGCTCTGGATGTCTAACCTTTTCAAACTGTGTAGTTGGCCAATTGGACATGAAAATAGACACAGATATTTCCATTAGTTTTTGTTTCATGAAACTTTGAGGTTGATAAGTACACGAAACACTAGATGCAAAACAGCATACCTGCTGGAACAAATTCAGACTTGGATTTTGGACTATGAGTGACTTGTAGGGCTATTTTGGTGTACTAGAAGAGGTTTTGAATGTGTGGAAGGTTGATAGAATTGTAGAGGGCCGCGTTAGCTTCACAACGAATATTCGTAGAGTGTCACGAGAGATCAGAAAGGGGTCGAAACTACAAGGTATTGTTGGGGGCCAAGGTTGGAAGAGAATTTCAGGATTATAACTTTTGGGAGAAGTGGAAACTTAATATAAGGTTAAAATATTAGATTTGAGGTTTATATGTTAGGGTTTGTCTAAGGAAGATTATAGAAAAGTTTGGTGAGATTTAGTTGCAGCATTTCAAAGATATGCATATTTGAATCAATGGGTAATTAATGAGTTTCCTAATTTAGAACGTCAATGTTGGGTTGTTTCAAATCTATTTTGGTTGTACAAAATTCTCTAAAAATTAATGTAAGTTCATCATAATGGTAACCTGTTATAGGCTTAACCAAGGCTAATTGAACTAGTTCTAGGCCTATAGGGTTTATGGAATTGAAATTGACCCCAAAAAGCTATTTAATGGGTCTTGTGTGCCATTTGAAAACAAATGGCACATGAGAACTCAACTGAGTGGGACATTATTGGCATGTGTGTAGTAGGCTCAAAATGGGTCAAAACTATATATTGGGCCAAATAATTTGGATCGGAGTTGGACCTTAATTGTTATTTGGAAAACTAGTCAAATTTTACGGTAGAGACTAAAATGACTATTTGACCCCTAAAATTGTACATAAAAAATATAGCACAAGGAAATATGTTTGGTTAGGACATAATATAACAAACAGAATGGACTTATCTAGAATCAAATATGGAACTAGATTGAGAAATTGATAAGTGTTGTGCTACAAAAATCAAAGCTATGGTGAAGTACCTTTATAGTCAATATTGATTAAAATATAGTTTAATATTAATATCTATATTAAATAAATAAAAATAAATAAAATAAATATCTAAAAGAATCATGGGACTTACAATCTACCCACCTTAGAAATTTTTTTTCTCGAAATTAAAATAATACTACTATAAAGAAGACTTTAACAAAATAGATAAGCTAAGAATATTCCAGAATACACAATTAAATGTGGATAACGCTCCCACATGGAATTCTCATGCTCCCAAGTAGATCCACTCGGAGAATGATTCTTCCATGCATTCTGAACTAATGTAATCGTCTGCCCTCTAAGCATCTTCTCGCTAGTTGTTATGCCCTAGAACTAAAATAATGGAGAGCGGGGGAAAAATAAAGCCAGGTACATATATCAGAGTATGCCAGTACCGTAAGATATGGTCACGGATGTCTAGAAGATAAGTGGGTGGACTCTAGCGTGCCATTGACGACTCCTAATTGGTCAGATAAGTCCTATCTCAATCCAAACAACACAAGAAGCAATAAAGAGTAAATTACATAAGAGATGGGTAAGGCATCCTAAACACAAATGCATACGTAATCGTGAGAGTTGACATAATGAAAAGATACATCAACTAAATATACAAAAGGTACATAAATGAACAACTAGTCACGATCCTGAATATACATTCATGTCGTCCAGAGACGGAGGAAACAAAATCCAGATATAATAACTAACACATGCCCTTGGCTAAACACCACCAAATGAAAGTACAAAAATGGTATAGGAGATAAAGGTAACCTACTCGCTAATCCGTGTCGATCCTCTGAGTGCAAACCATCAGGAGAAGAAGACGGTAGATCCTCAAGATGAACTAAGGAACCTGGGCATACAAAACTAGTGGGGTCAGAACCCCAAATAGCAAGTACCATAAGGAAAGCTAAAGGTAAACGACAACGCCCAACAACAACACACATATAAAAATAAATACATAAATGTCGAGACTAGTACGGTACTAATGACCGTATCTCAAGAATAAAATAACTGAATGAAAATACTGAACAATATAGCTATAGAGAAGAATAAACCGATGAGAAAAAATGGAGCTTAGGAACTACTCGAAGACGGAGCCACAACCCTAAAACCAAACAAGGATCGGGGTTGTAGATCTTCTTTCGAGCAGAACGTAGCCTCTAGCCACTCACCGACACAAGAGTAGAGTAATGCACAACCAAAAGTGTATGGATAATCAATGCATACGGCTTGCTATCATTAACTAATTAGGGTTGTTACAAGCCTAATTACTAGAATACAAGTGAGGAACTTCACTACCACCTATGTTGTAATAACTCGAGTGGCCAAGGGAGCGACGATGATAGAAATAAAATAAATACAATCAATAAATAATCTCTATAAATAATAAATAAACATCTACTAAAAAATATATCAATAGTGTTATCAACACACAATCTGTAGAGGTAAGGGCCCCACGCCAATGGAGGTTATCCTTGCCACTATAGGGGCCCATAGCAACCCGAGTCGAGGTAGCATGAAGTGTCCTCTCCTCCCAATAATCTATATGAGTTTACCAGTCAATTAACTATAAGATTCATTTTCAATTCTTAAGTCGTGGACACTCGACATTCGTCCTAAAATGACGAGTCATAGGTACGAATCATTTACGAGATATCTCTGACAAATGTTCTTAATACGCATTACATGTGATATAATGGACAATACTCGCATTCGATTGTCCATTGTCAAAATGCAAATAGATTAGACATATAACAAGTTAAATCCATGGTGTCAATAAAGAGCATGCATTCAAATCTGAATCTAAAAGTCAATAAGGATATCAATACAGGAGTACACTACTATGAGCCATTATCTAGAATCTGGACATAGAACAATACATGAACATAAGTATGTGTCATGTATATAGGGTGTTCAATCATTTTCTAAATATACAACAACACTAGAGCCAGGTAAGACATCATTTCAATCGAAGAAAATAGCAAAAATGGACAAAAATGGGTAAACGAACAAAAACAGCTCAAATCAACCAAAAAAGCAAAAAATTGGTATACCGGTGATGTAATGTAGTATGCTTGGCGGTATTCCGGCAAAAAAATAGAGAGCTTTCAGGATATAAAATCGGTATTCTGCCTGTATATACCGGTATACCGTCGGTATATCGTTTTGTAAGCAGCAGCAGAAACTTGAAAAAATGTTAAAAGTTTTTTTGGTCATAAAAACCTCGTTTTAAATTAAAATTCTAATTTTCCAAAGTCAAAATCGCATAGAATTGAATTTCCTACAACATGGAAGCATTAGCTTTTACTGATTTTAAAATTTGATAGATGAATACCTCAAAATACTTAAAAACCCTATCTAGAAACTCAGATCTACGCAATACCACCGATCAAAACCAAAGATGCTATGTACTAATGATGTTAATAATTTAAAGAAGCATATTACAGACCAATAAAACATTGGTTTCTATGAAAAACCAAAAATAAGAATGGTCGTATCACTTTTGGGCACTAGGGTTATGTTCCGAAATTATTTCCAATAGAAATAAACACTGAAATGGCTATAAACGGATCTTCTGTGCCATTTGAAAATAAGTAGCACATGGAAAATCAATTGAGTGGGACACCATAGGCATGTGTGTAGTAGGCTCAAAATAGGTCCAAATTATATATTGGATCATTTAGGTTGGATTTATGTCAAGTCCTAAAATTGTTGAAAAGTACAACAAGTTTCACGGTAGACGACCTTTTAGTCTAAGTTGACCCAAAGTTTTACAAAAAAAATAGAATACAAGATAGCATATCTGAGTCTGACATTATACACCAAATTTAAGACTTATCTAGATCAAAACTATGAAGGACGTTTCGAGAGATTGGCATTTTTTGTGCTCCAAAAATCAAAGCTACGGAAAAGTATATACTATGATCATAAATAATAGTGGAAAAATTATATTAGTAACTATACTAATAAAAAAATAAGTAAAAAAGTAACTCTAAAAATCTAGGGGGCTTACAACCTACCCACCTTAAGAAATTTCGTCTTTGAAATTAGACATATCATAATATAACAACATATGGTAATAATAAGAACAATAATCAATGTCACTATCCTAATTTCTTTTGCAATCCTCCTAAACATATCCCTTCTTGCTGCAAAAACAAGTTGGGAGCTCCTTTGTCTGGTACGGGCAACCCTCTACTGAAGATGTACTCACGGGCATCTTATTGATCCTCCATGATGTCCTTGAAATTACATTAAAACATGCATAAGTGAAACTAATTAAATATGATTTCTAGAGGACCCTTATATCAATGGGATTCTAAGTTTACATGATCTACTAAAAACTAAATCATAAACAATTCTAGGTACTTCCTAACTAATATGATGACAACATAAAAATCAAGGTCAGGAATGGTACAACTTCCTACAAGTAATTCAAATTTAGGTAGCACGGAATAAATTCAAGGGCTTCCTAAGTAACGTCATGGTGCTATTGGTAAGCAACTCGACAAGGAGAAATTATTATTAACTCAACAGTATTCCTATATAGGCCAGGTCTTCATCAAGATAATAGGAATTTACATAATTTGGCTATAACTAAGTGGGGGTACAAAGGAGTTCGATCATTGCATAGCTTGATGACAAGAAACAAATCAAAGTGGTTTATGATGGGAGAATTTTGTATATCATGATAAGGAAAATTATAACAAGTTCATGGAGTGATGTTGCACAAGAATACGACACGATTTAGGTAGGCACCTAGGGGCCAAATCATAAAGACTGGATAAAAAATTGATGGGGACAATTTTGGTACCTAAGCTGATATAATATTAGGCACAAGGAGATATAGAAATCAAGGATTTGATTTTTAAATTTATGGCACTCCTAGGGAGAGAACATGATCTTTCTCAACCATATAGTTAAAATAATTTGTACTGTCAAATGATGAAGCTGTTATTGCGAACATAGAATAGAAATTACAAAATAAAAGGTTAATGATGCGGTCTAAGGCTACAGCTTTTGATCACTTAGGATAATAAAATAATCAAACAGGCTGAAGAAAATACACCAAGTCTTGTTATGGTATAGCTTAGCTAGTCGGGTTCCCTGAGGTAACATGTGATTCCTAAAATAGATTAATCAGAATCTAAACCATTCAATTGAAAAAACTTTTGTCTCATTTCCATTAGTTCACCCTATTTTATGGCATGGCTTCATTAAATGGCTTCAAGGATTTGATCTTTACAGTCCTCAATTCTTGAAAATTTGGCATAGTATGTAATTCGTTGACTTTTCCTTCGTCTATAATAAATTCTTCCCTTAAATATTTTGTTATCTATCATTTACAACTCAAACCTTAAATTATCTTAAAATAATTATTTAAGTCATAATTACATAAAAATTAATGCCACAACTTTGCTATGTCCAAATATAGGTTTTTTAGGTCGTACCAAACACCATTTTAAGTCATTTTCTTATACCAACCTATATATATATAATAGAATAATATATATTTTAAAACTAATTTTAAGAGTATTTTTAATGTTAGAGTGTTGGTAATTATCTATATAAATTTTGGGTCAAATTCTACAATGAAACTAGGTCTTACTAGGCTCAAATTGTGTATTTCAGTGTCACATTTGTGAGTCTAATATACATAAACTTATAAGTAGAATTAAATATTTTTTATAGGTTTTTAACTATATAAACAAGTCTAAAACATTAACAATATTCTAGGTAAAATTCTATAGCCATACTACATGTAATTTTAACATAAACTACACAGTTTTCCATTCGACATATCAAAATACACAATTTAAATTCAAACTTTTATAGGCTATGTTTGGGGTCTACAATTCAAGTTTAACATAGGTTTTTATTAGTTTATTAAGGTTTTCACCTATTTTATGACATGCCAAGGAAGTCCTTCTAGTTCACAAGATTTGGGAACAATATCGAAGGTATAATTACTTGAAACGAGATTGGACTCAAATGAATCCAACCAAAGTTCTGAATCAGTCCGCTTATATTGTGAAGGAGTTTCGGAGAGTAAAACAATATCTCAAGTCTAGAGACTCCCCTCCTAGCAAGCCCATACCTTAGGCTATCTTTTAGGCTTAATCCTTGATGGCTATGCCTACCCGGATGCTCGTAGGAACACTGCGAAGTCGATGTAACTTCAGCCTAAAGGTGCTAAAATTTTCTCCAAGTATGGACAGGTTTGACGTATAAAATGAGAGAAAAAGAGGTGAAATGAGTGTAAAAGGTAGTATATGCTATGGGAAGAGTTGTGGGAAAGTGGTTTTGATTTTAGGAAAGTGGATGGGTAGTTTTTGCAACTTCCAAAGAGAGGGTTGCCACTCCCCCAACCCACTAGCTTCGACAGCAAAGTGCTACTGTTCCCACTTGTCTAGGGACCTAAAAAATTGAGTCTATGTAACACCCCAGTCCCAAAATACTTGGGACTAAGTACTGGACATGCCAGCTGCATACATACGAAGAATACTTCAATATATGGAAACCTTGTATGTATCCATAAGCTATAAAATGCAGTAAACCAAGACAACTAAATCTTATCCACTAAATAAGTGAATAATAATATAATTCAACTATGAAAATTTTCATTTATACATGTAGTTGGGCGGAGAGAAATCTACTACCAACTATTTTAAAAGAGAGAAATATACAAGGAAAGGATAGATGAAAATGACAAGACGAACCAAGGGCAATCATCTTCGAAGGAATGGAGAAGATCACGGCCTTGGCTAGAACACCTGTGAAAGTCACAAGGCACACACCTGAAGAATTCACCAGGTCCTCAGAGAGACGTAACACGATACATAAAGAACATGCCACATATCTGAATATATAATATGTCATAAATTATATGTAAAGTAAAATAGTCCCAATCGTAACAAGATCCAATGTCTCATCATAGAAATAGTGGACTACCCTACAACCAAACAAGGACAAGGGGTAGTACACTATACAGTGATGCGACATTGTCCCAAGCTACTAATGGAACAGGGTGATATGACATTGACGAGAGTTACCTGACCATTCTAATATGTTTATGCAGTAAGAACAAACCTTCAACGTATGGGCACGCTGGCAGCAGGAAAATCAGGTATGGTTCCATAGGGTACCAGGACCTCAAAGCATAACATTCATCGAATGTCAAAGGCCAGCAGGAATTCAGGTATCAGGATCCAGGGTCGTATCTCCAGCGGAGGTAACCGACAATAATAGGAAAGTGCATACGTGGCCCATACGTTAAGAAACTGTTCTTCCGACCCAATGCCTAGTAGAGTCACTTCCATGACTTATACTCTACTAACTGCCAAGTCTCCTAACATACCTCTATTAGCAGTTAGCCTTAACGCATGCGCACAGGTGATCAACCATCACACAAGTACCTCTATATGCTACTCATCTCACACATACCTCGTAGTATAACTGTGTCAAGGTTTATGATATACACTATAAATGGTAGTTTCTTAACTCTAGGTCCATATGCAATCAAAGGTTAATAAGTAACTAAAGCTAATATTACTGAGCAGGTAATAAATCAGGAACTATAAAATGGTACAACTACAAGAACTGGAAATAAATAAACAGTGATATACAAATAACAAAAATGCAGACTAAATATAAGCAGTAAATATGGCAAGATATCTTGCCTGAGGTTGTGTGCAAAAGAGCGACGTCCAATAGCTCGAACCGTTAGAATAGTAAAGCAATGAAAGCCAAATCCCGTATACGTACTCGGATGCTGGAATAAATACCACGAACATGTTTGGAATAAAATATGTCTAAGAAATGTCTGTCCAAAAGTCTAATTCTGGAACAGGGGTAAATCGTAATTTAGGTCAAAATGATGTCTGCCGTTGGACCCGTTTTGTACCAAAATACGTGCCAGTATCTATGTTCTCTAAAGTCGTCAAACTACATGTCTACAGGCCTAGTTTGAGGAGACAAACTCAATAGTATGTCCAATTTTTGATTCTGATGAGCCGTGCATAAAAATCGCCCGTTGGATCGGGTCGCGGGCCCGCCAAATAAGTATTCCGGTCAACCTTCTCATAATCGGACCAAACTTGGCATACATGATCGAAAAAATGATACGGTCCTGCTAGCGCAAGTTTTGTCTTGATTTGACGAACGTGCACAAAGTAATTAGGGAATTTAAAAGAGGTCGATACGGTAAATTTTGACGGATATGCATCAAATTTGTTGCGCACATGCAACCAATTCGAATTCCGTCAAAGCCCACACGTCCGCGAAGTCGATACGCACCTTTCGATGCTTTCGGTTCGCGACCACGTCTTTCGGATTGTCGGGATGCATGTCGTATTCGAGAAGATTTTTTTCTAAATTCAGCTTTGAAAACAGGTTTTTTTTCTCGATTTTAAATTTTGTTTTCTTAGTGCACAATAGATGAAATCTGATTCTACGAAAAGGGTTTGGGTATCCTTTTGGTTGTCTTGGAATTCCTTCAATTGTAACTTCTAAACAGTTACTAAGTTGTCTTGGAATCATCCTCAAACAAAGGTACCCAGGACGTTTACAAACAGTTTTTCGAACAGTTTTTCAGTGATGTTTCCATCGATTTTCTGAATCGCTGGATCGTACCCATTGAATCCTATTTGTGGGGACTTATAGAGGGTTATGTGGGATTTCTATGGGAGTCGAGGGTATCGAAAATAGTTGAGCACGATGGAAGAAAAGTAAAGAAGAAGGAAGGTACCTGTTGTAGGACTGAAAACAGAGTTCCCTCTATTTTTAGCCGGTTGGTCGATGCTCCGGCGGATTCCAGCCTAGTGCAGGCGGTGCCGGCGGTCAGGATCATTCGCTGGGATCAGGGGAGCTCTCAAGTATTCATGCTTGGGGAAGTACGACTGAAAATTTTGAAGTAGAATCATGTTGAACACTCGGCATTCACCCGCCGATATAGGCCATGTTCTACTCCTTTTTGCGATCAAATTTTTGTCTATTTAAATATGTTTTCGTGTTTTAGGTTAGATTAAATCCGTAGAAGGATTAGGAGAGGTAAGATATTGTAAGATTTGGGAAGGACTGATTGAGATTTGATTATGTTTTTAAATCTCCATCCCTTCAGTTTTTTATGCATGTATATATTTAGTCCCCCCCCCCCCCGTAAGCTCAGGTTAGGAAGAAATATTGGTCGTCGGTTTTCCCATTTTGGCCACTGGCGAGATCAGTAGGATCTCGCGAGAGATTGAAGTTTTAATTTTTTTTTTACATTTATATATATATACACACATACACACACACATACATGCTTTAAAACCTATATAGATATCAACAAAAATACCAAGAAAATTATAATAATAAATTTAAATAAATTCCTAAAAATATAAAATTGTTTTCTATAATATTTACTAATATGTTGCACATATAATATATATCTTTGTGTGAATAAATCTAAAATTTACAAAAATCAAATATACTAAAAATTGGGGACTAGTATATATTTCAAGAAAAAGACGTATTTAACTCATATATCTTAATTACTAAAAAACTCATATTAACTATACATGTATGTACTAAAAGGATATTTACATAAACTATATATATAAAGTAAAATCTATAGGACAAATTTATATGTACATAATGCAAAAATGAATACCAAGAAGGAATTAAATAATAATATAAAAATATGTAGTAAAAAGTTAGGGGGGTTTACATCCTACCCAACTTATAAAAAATTTTCCCTCGAAATTTAAAATACATTTAATATCAAGGATCAACCGGTTTAATACAAAGGGAGGGCAAGTGCGTCATATCATAACACGGTTTCCAAAATGATGGAGAAGGCAGTTATCACAAGGATCCATATTGTCGTCATATTCTTAAGATGGGTATTCTTTACTCAAGGCTCTACCCAACTTATAGAAATTGGCTAACATGTGTAACACCCACTTTTCTAAAATTAGGGTAATTTTGAAATTTTGTAATTATAATTCATTTAATAATGATATTTAAACCATGTTATGATTTTTGATGATTTTTAATTATTTTAAAACTATTTAAAATGTTAAATTGTGATTTTGATGGTTAACTAGTGTAACCCTAGAGACTGCATGTCCTAGAGACTAACCATGACCATGGGGACCTAACCATGTGATTTGGATGACTAATTTTGACTTTTTAGCCTAAGGTTATTTTAGTCATTTTTGACTTATTAATGAAAATAAATTTTGATTAATTAGTATTGTGCTAATTGAATTGTTAGAGACCAACCTAGTTTTGACAAAACCTAGATGTTAATGATGCTCATGGAGGTTTAGATAGAAGGTTAGAGACTTAATTTTTAAGTTTGATTAACAATATCTAGATAGTTCATAGTAGGATATTTACCCCTTAGGATATTTGTGAAAAAGAAAGCCTTATGACTAGTTGAACCAATAGGAAGGCTTAGAATTGGGTGGACAACTCCTAGCCACTCATCTACATGAAAAACTAACCCTAATTCATCTAATGACCAGCCATCAAATGCCCCCTCCCTTCCTATAAAGAATCCTTAAGAAAACACTTGCATCTTTTTACCTCTACATAGAACCCTAAGTGTTCTTTCCAAAATTAGAGAGCTTTCCTCTTTAATTTGATTTCCTTTCCCTCACATTCCTCCATCCAAACTTCTCCTAATCCATCCCACACCATAAAGGAAGGATTCTATCCAAGAATTTGGGCAAGGTGCAAAGGGAGGTGTCCTTTTGGATAGATCTTCGTATCGGAGCCGTGTCCTAAAGATTTTATTGGGATTCCACTTCCAATAGGTAAAACCTATCCTCTAACTTGATTTCCTTTGTATATTAATTAGTTTTGAATCCAAAGGATCCACCCCCATGCATGTGTTCCCTTTAGATTCAATTTTGAGACCATTTAGAGTCCATTTGAGGATGTTATAGGTGTGTCTTGTGTCCTACTTGATAGATCCCAAATTAGGACATCCCATGTGTATGTATGTATGATAATAGTTTAAATAGATATTTAAATTCGGTTTTAGAATGGGTAGAAAGTGGATTGATCTTAGTTAAGATGGTTAGAATGAGTTTTATTTGGATACCTATGTTGGTATCCAAGTATCTTGGCCAACCCAAATTTGTCCTAATTTTTATCCACGTTTTTATTAACCAAAGCAACTTAGAAATGTCATAACTATTAGCTTAGAACTCCGATTTATCACCCTTTTTTTAAAAGAACCGTATCGAAGTTAGCTTTCCAAATATATATTTCAATAAGCCAAATTCATTCTGAAACTTTCTGTAAAATTATTTGAGTGTCAGCTGTATGAAAGACGAACACATTTCGGTGTTTTTGCGATTCCGAAAGCTACCGGACACAAAAATGCGATCCGTTTAAAGTTTCGGAAAGCTAACACAAAGGTCTAAGACATACTCTAATTCTAGAATTTAGTGAATGCCCAATTGGTACAGTATTGATTTTAAATAGAAGAGTGATTATACGATATATGCATTTTATGTAACCTATGAGTCTATGTAATATGGATATTAAATGAATATAGAGTATGTAATGCATGATATGTTAGATGAATGAAATGATACATATATGATATATATCCTCTTTACATTAATGTATATATATGGTTGAATACAAGCAAGTAGGAATGCAATTAATATAATCTATGTAAGCAATGCATAAATGCATGAATGAATGAATGATATAAAATATATGCATGAAAGTATATAATGAATGCTAGATATAAATGCAAGGTATAGATGTAATGATAGATATGAATGCATAACTATAAATAATATAATGCAATATATAATGATAGCATGTATGGTAATGTAGAATATATGAGGCAAGCATGTATACATCCACTGTTTTCCCTTTTCCTTACATTTTCTTTTCCTTCCCTTTCCATTTCAATTTTTATATTTTTTTCCTCTTCTATTTTTACATGTTGTATACAATATATATAATGTATAGATACATGTAAGTATGTAATATCCATGAATGACATGTATGTATAAAAATAAGTATATGCATACAACTTAATGATATGTGAATGGATATAATGCATGAACTGAAGTATGCATATATATAGGATATGAATGAATGATATATATATATATATATATATATATATATATATATATATATATATATGTGTGTGTGTGTGTGTGTGTGTGTGTGTAAAAATATATATATATATGTGTGTGTGTGTGTGTGTGTGTGTGTGTTAAGATAATATAATGTATGTATTCACATATATTTGAGTTAAATATATGAGTTTGTATTTATATATTATATGTATTCATGTATGCAGAATGAATGTAATATAATGTAGAGTATGCATATATGAATATAATATATGCAAGTATATAATGTATTCAAATATGTATGTATGTATGTATGTATGTATGTATACATGATATGTATGTATGCATGTATGCAATGTAAGTATGTATGTATGCATTTCTATAAACTGAGTTAACCTATAACCTTTTACACACATGCATTCATACACCCTTTGACACCATGTATCCCATGTCACATACACCTACCTATCACTAAATCTGAGAACATTAACACATATCCTTTCACACACATGCCAAACACACACATACTCACTTACTCTTTTATCTCTCTTTCTCTCTTTATATATATGTATGTGCCTATATATATAGCTTTCCTATATATCTATGTATATGAATATGTGAATGTGAATAATATATATACATTATATGACTAAGTTTGTGTGCCGTATTAGCTTATGCTTTAGTTTTGTACTTGGTTTAGCAAGTGACTTAGGCTATGAGTTAGTAGCTATCTTGGATACTTGATTTGCATATACTTAGTTTATTTAGACCTAGAATTGACAAACCTAGACTAGTTGACCATTGTTTACCCAACCCTAGCTAGTTTGACCACAGTTGACTAGAGTTGACCTAGTTTGACTTTATAGTTGACCAAAGTTGACCAAGAGTTGACTTTGACCTGGATTGACTTAGAATCATGTAGATTGTATTATAATTTCAATTACCATATAAATTAAACTCTTTATAATCTGTGTTGCTAAAACTAGGACTCTGTGACTCCAGTTGGCCTATCTTTTTATATCAGCTATTCAGGGTATTAGGTGAGTACATTCTCTGACAGTTTCATACTTGCTAGAACTTATATTCCTGCTCTAGATTTACTTTACTTGTATGTTGTCACGTTGGTAACACGGATTGGTACTATAATGGATCTTTTCATGAGATGTTATCCCCCTCAGGAGCATCAGGTACTTCATGTCTTGTGCGTTTCACTTACATCATGTATCGTCATGCTTCACTATTCATGTTCACTCTGGAGTCTCATGTACTCTCATGTACACAGAGCCCCCATGAATCAATTTCACGTATGCTCTCATCTATGAGGCAGTAAAATCTTGAATCTTAACGTAACATGTCTGGATCCTTGTGTATTGATTGGGGCTGGGAGAGTAGAAATAGCATGTGAATAATTCCAAGTAGTATAATCATGAATCACCTCTCTTGAATCACCTCCACTTGTTCACGTGTCTAGCTTGTACTTTGATTCGCTAGTCCCTGATAGTTCTCTACTTATAGTAGATATTTTTATTACAGTTATCTCTTTTACTTCATGTATATTCTTCTGTTATTCATGTATCTTACTCTATTGCATGTTTATTATCTTCTGACATGATATGAACTGCGTGAGATGTATTGTGCTCGTTCCTGTCCTGACTGGACCTGTTGAAAATATTACAGGTAACATAGAGATTCATAGGTAGCCTAGAGGACCAGTAGGGCTTGGAGTAGATTGCTAGTTTATGGTTTAGTTTTTTCCGTTGAAACTTGTATTGTAATAAGTGAAGATTTGAGTTCTTTTATATTTTGTTATTGTGTCATTTAGACACTTAGACTTATTTCCCTTCTTGTTTGTACTTCCTTTGAGATTTTCATATTTATGACATCGTTCTATTTTCTGTCTTAGATGTGATTGAGACTGTATTCTGTATTGTCACCTCCACTCAGAGTGTATATACTATACAGGTATCTTATATTGTTAGATGTTGTTCTACCGCCGACACTGTGGCGTAGGCTGGACGTACCCACTTCTCTTGTCCTTACTCTAGGTTGCGGGTTGTGACAGCATGGAATTCGTTATTACATGACTTATGAGAAGGACGATTTTTGAGGAGAGGCTCGAGAATATTGGGCACTTTCGACCGCAGTCAAGGATTTCTAAGCGAGCCTAGATTTGTGACGGCGTTGCTGGTCAATAACGTCTATGGGCGTATTGCAATCCAACATCATTCCTATCGGCCATGCTTTTAACAAGCTGGTAGGAACCTCCTGTTTGAGTATAACTAGAATGTGATGGTTCAGTAGGATTGTAATCTTCGCCTAACATGGGTAACTGAGAGGCGAGACAGAAGAACTTAAGGAAAAAAAAATTATGGCAACGAGATGTCAATCTATAACAAGTACAGAACCTTGCTATAGTATATGATTAGGTAAGGGTTCGAAACTTTTAAGTCATAAAGACAGGAGTATGCGGTTTGTGGAAGGAAGGGACTAGTATTGTGCTTCAAAATCAAAGTCATGCTAGGGTTATCAGATATATGGATAGAAGTGGATATTATGAGTCACTGATGTATTAGCTAAATTATGAACCAATCTATCATAATCATTTGCTAATTCAAGGTAACCCTATGTTTCTTAGAGAGGCTTGCAACCTTATGCACAACGGGAACTCCCATTTTCAAAGTTTAAAACTAGGACACAATTCAATGATAAAATAAGATTTGAAGAAGCCCAATCGCAATCTTTGTACCTTGGTTATTGAAATAGCCGTACTATAAACTAGAAACAATATACAATATGGAGAGTAGTCATGTTGGGAGCTTGTGCAGTGATTTGGAGCAATTTGTGAATGGTGGTTGTATATGCCATTCTTGCATTACCAAATTTACGAGTTTTACAATAATGAGACATGAATCGAGGGTAGCGTGTTTAACTCCTCTTATGGCCTAGCCAAGATTATTGTCGAGGGCAACGACTTCTATAGTTCGTCAAAAAATACCTTGGATAACTAACTCCCTAATTTCCTGCTTGTACAAGCTTATTCGTTTACGACTTTAAGGCTACTAATGGCATCAGGAGGTAGTACTTTGCGATACTAGCGCTAACTAATAAGTCCAAGTATTTTCCTAGGAAATGATGGGTTAACTATATTAAGCAGGACAACTAAACCATTAAGGGTGTTGCTCCGCTACCAACTAGTATCTTTGCAATAAATTTGATATATTGGACAATGCTCTATGTGAATGCTCTATATTGCTGCTGCGGTTCTACAGATTGTCTAAGCGACCTGCTCCGAGTTATTCTAGCAGGCAATAGGGCTGAGTTGATAAAAACATCAATCTTTGAATCTTGGGTTTTATCTATATTGGCTGAACAAGATTCCATAAAAATTAATCTAAACCATTCATATTAGATTAGCGTAAACTAGAATAGGGTTTTAACTCAAGTGGTTGGGCTAATTTGCCAGTCGGGTTGGTTAACTAGGTTCCTTAAGCCCGAAAATGCACCTCTTGTGACTTTTGTGTATAACATAGGGCCTCAATTGAGTGGCACACTAGTGGTATGTACTTAGTAGGCTTCGAGTAGATCACAACCATATATTTGGTCGAAAGATTTGAGTCAAGGTTGGATCTCTAATTGCAGTCGAGAAGTACATCGGGATTATGGTAAGGATTATAATTGGTCTTTTTGACATGAAAGTCGTATTATGAAAATAGAGTACAAGAGGACATGTTTGGGTAGAACATGATATGCCTACATGAAAGTGGGCTCGCCTAGGTCTTGTATGTGAAATTTGTCGGAAGGTAACAAATGATCTAAATAGAGAGTGAGAGTTCAAGTGGGACTAATTTATCCTCCTAATGGAGATCAACTTATCCAAATCAATCAGTAATCTAGTAAATCCTAAAATATAGAAGGAGATCACCACCTATACACTTCGAAGGTTGCCTTCTAGAAATTACACCGGACATAAGTTTATGACTAATAAAGTAGGAAATCGAAGTTGTAATATCACACCTTGACTTTTGATACTACAGAGCAATGCACGATGGTATAGATTTGGTTTTTTCTAAGGGCACCACACATTTTACTTGGGGCTATCCCAAAAATGTTCAAAAATATTACAAGTTTGCCATCAATTTTTTTTACTTGGGGCTAGCCTAAAGAATGGTATAAATACCAACTTCATTTCAGTTTCCTCTCTTCCTCTTCCTCTACTCTTTCTCCCTCTACTCTTTTTTTCTCCTCCTCCACATTTTTAGGTCATAAAATTCTAAACCCTAGCCTAAATTTTTCCCAAAATTTTCTAGAATAGCACCTTTACATCAGTGGGCTGGAAGTAAATGAAAAGAAAATAGCCAATCACAATCCCAACAAAGATTTCAACTCCGAATCAAACAAAACCCAACACAGAGCTCAACAAACCCATCTCCTCCATTGCCGCCCTCTCCAAGAATCAGAAGAAAATTACCACCACAACAACAAGAAAATAAAATACTAATTTTCCACCAAAAAAAATAATAGTTATTTTGGGAAACTTAAAAGGAAAAAAAAGAAGAGGGTCCAGTTTCATACAGGACCCTGGCAGTCCTGACTTAATGAATGACTGCCAGACCCCTGGCAGCCCAACACTAATGAAGGACTGTCATGGGTCTGGCAGGGATAGTTTTATCTAGGACTGCGAGACCTAGGCAGTCCTTCATTAGTGTTGGACTGCCAGGAGTCTGGCAGTCCTAGATGAAACTTTCATAATATATAAAGGTAAGATTGTGTACATCTTAATTTCTTCGTACATTTTCCATACATTGTACAAACTACTGGATAGCTGTATTGAAATGTTCTAATTTATAATTCTCAAGACACAGAATGTGTCTATCAAGTCTATTGTTGAAAAAGTGACATGAAAGTTGACTATTATAAGTTATTGCACTAAAGTAGGGTGCCATAAAGTATAAACCATGCTTCAATGCTTTCCTTCAGCTGTTGCAGATGGAGATGTGACCCTCCTTTATTTTTTATTTTTTAGAGTTTGTTCACCCATTATTTCAGGTACCATTGTTTGACGACTGCCAGGATTCTGGCAGTCCAAATATTAAAGAGGACTGCCAGACTTCCTGCAGTCCTCTTTCATTAGTGGACTGCAGGGGTTTTGGCAGTCCTACTTAACATTAGGACTGTCCCAACCTTGGCAGTCCTAATGTTGTCAGCCAACGGCCACAACGACACATCTTTGGCTAATCCTATTTTCTGCAAGGACTCGACCAGCTTCTGAGGAAGGTCGAGGTTCGCAACGGTGAGGTCGTTCTCATCTTCATCTCCCGCCTCCTCCGTCTCGTCGTTACCGTCCGTGTAGGAATCGTACTCCTCGTCCCTGTCATCTCTCCGGACCAAAGCCTTGTCGAGGCAGTCGAGGCCCTTGAAGGCCTCCTCTCTCATCACCGAGTTCGGCGGAGACGAGGAGTATAAGGGAGGAGGAGGAGGAGGAGGAGAGGGCGGCGAAGGAGGTGAAGAAGAGAGTAGGGTTTTAGGGCTTGAGGAGCTTTTGGTATAGAGAGAAGAAAAAAAAAATGAGGTGAAATGAAGGGTTTGGGGGGTTGGGCTGCCCCCTAGCAAAATTTGGGTGCCCCTAGCAAATTCTCCACCTTCTTGGGCTGCCCCCAAGTAAGGGTTACCCCCTAGCAATAATGGTGGTGCCCTTAGAAAAAACCTATAGATAATGGGATACGGTAGTTATGAACCAAATTCAAGGATCATACCACAATTTCTAATAAATGGAAAAAATAATTGCGTACAACAATACACGAGTCGATAAAATAGAATGATCCACTCGTCCATAGTATATGAGAGTTATCGATAGGGGTAACAAAAAGGTCTCCATAACTCGGTCATAAATTTCTATGTGTTTAGTCGGTCAAACTATAGTTATAAGGTTTCTAATGGTATTGTATGTAGTGCTCCAGCATTGCTGTTGATAACTAGTGAATCAATATGATGGGGGCATCATCCTACAGATATTGGCCAAGCTGGTGAAGGTGTTATTCTAATGCAAAATCATGCCTTTAATAATAAAATATTATACCTAGAATGACACCAGCTGAATCCCTAATCTTGGAATATGTGTCTATCACAGTCATTGCTTGTCCTTGTTTTTGGTCTATTCTTCTCATTGATAAACTGTGGACTTGGTCAAATAAGGGTTGGGTTAAGGCAGAAGGGTTGCTAGTTAAGGCAAGGATAAGATAATAATCAGAGACTACAATAATTGGTTCCTTGAGAAAATATAGTCGCCTTGGCTGGTGTTTCAACTAAGGGTACGATTCTAATCATTATCAAATTCAAATTACTAGAAGGTTACGATAGTAGTATTAGGGTCGAAGGGAGAACGAGTAACTTAAGGCAAGGTTGCAGTCACATGGCTGGCCGATGGTAGCTACACTTATATATACAACTATCATGGCCATAGGGGATACTCTGTATCTATCTACCAAATACGAGCGTTCGTCCTTTCAAATCAGTGGAAGACAACAGCAATATAGAGTTCAAGAAAGATGTCACCGAATACAATTTCGTACTTCAAAGGCGAATGTATAATCCAAGAGAAATTGTCAATGCAGTCGCGAATGAGATCCTAGATACCTCAATATCTCAATCCACGTAGAAGAATCAAATGAAGAGTGAACCAAATGCATCAAGGTTGATCCGACCATAATATACTGATTCTGATTAGACAATATGTTAGTGGGCGTCCCCAGTATAGATATGTCCTGAACAAGCTTGATAAATAATAAGCTTGCAAAACAAGGATATAAATAGCAATATTATTTATGATATTACAAAGTAATAGTATGGGAGATAAGATTGAAAGAAGTAATAAATAGCTCAAGTTTCACAAGGATCTAAGTCTTGTCTGGTGCTCTTGCTTATACAGTCATCCTACTAGCTCCTGTATCAGGCTGTGGTTGACCAATAGAGTATGGGCTACTAAAACTCCATATTCTATATAAACATATTGTCACGACCCGCACCCACTGTGAGGGTATAAGAACGTAACAACGCCCAGCCTATGCCGCAGTGTCGGCGGTAGAACGCTGTCCTAGGTCAATCATCTAACAATATAAAGGTACCTGTACAGTATATATGCTCCGAATGGAGGCGACATAACAGAACAGTCTCAATCACATCTAAGGCATATACAGGATAGTAAAGGTAGATAGAGAGATCAAAACCACAATGTAATACAAATGAGAGAGAGCAAATCTAAGTGTCTAAGATAACAACTCAAGAACATCCAGCTCTATACGAGTCTTTAAATATAAACTACATCTCAGAACAACTGAATTCAAATAACAATGCTGAAAGAAAAGCTAAAGCCTAGCTATCTAGCCTAGACTATGGGAGTAGCATCATGTACTGCAGCTGGGTCCTCCAGAGGAACCAGGTCACAGGTGTCGTCTAAGCCTGCTCCGTAATAGTGGTACATAGGGCCTCCTCCTTATCCTCTGTAATATTTTCAACAGGTCCAGTCAGGACAGGAGCGAGTACAGTACATCTCAATAGATCATAACAGGTTAGAAAATATAATCATGCAGTAAAGTAAGATACATGAACTGAAGAAAAACAGTATGTAAACAGAGAGAGAACTGTAATAGAAATATCTACTATACATAGAGAGCTTATAGTGACTAGTGAGTCAGAGTAAAATATAAACATGTGAATGGCATAGGAGATTCATGACTACAGCTAAGAGAGTGATTCATGACTACAGCTACTTGGATAATATTCATATGTCTATTTCCACTCCCCAATCCCCAATCGATACACAAAGATCTGTTCAAGTTATGTTAAGATTCGTAAAACTTCACATGGCTTATAAAATGAGTGATACGTGAAGGTGATTCATGATGGCTCTGTGAAAATGAGAGTACATGTGTCACAAGCGATTCGTGAATCAGAGGAAGCATAGAGATACGTGATGATTCGTGAAACGCACAAAACATGCAGTATCCGATGCTCCCGAGGGGGATAACATCTCATGAAAAGATCCATATAGTACCAATCCGTGTGACCAACGTGACAGTATCAAGTAAAGTAATTTAAAGCAGGAAAATAATTCTAAACAAGATATGAATGATCAGAGAAAGTACTCGCCTGGTATCCTAAATATCCAAAGAGAATATACTGTCCGAGGAGTGGTGTCTGTCTCCTATAGAATAGTACAAGTCACAACAAGTCTAAAATAAGGAAATAGACTGCTACAATGCATCTACATGAAGTTTGGGGTCAATCTAGGTAAAGTCAACCTTTGGTCAACTCTAGTCAACCCTAACAGTCAAACTAGGTCAGTTCTAGTCTAAATAAGTCAAACTAGGTCAACACCAAGCCAAGCCTATACCAAGCCTATGCTAAACCGTATATCAATATCATATATCAAAATCAATATCAATATCATATATCAATATCAATATCAATATCAATATATCAATATCAATATCAATATATCAATATCATATATCAATATCAATATCAATAGCAATATATATACATATTTACATACATTCATATAGCATACATACATATATATTTACATGTATTTATACATAGAGAAATAGAAACGAGGGTAAAGGGGTAACATAGATGTGTGTGTGAGGGTGAAGTCTGTGACAGGAAATCAGAGAGTGGCATGTGTGTTGTGTGAGCTAAAGTGGTCTGGGCATAACAGTGATGGGAAATTGGCAATGTGTGTGTAGGATATGTGAGGGGAAAATATGAGGGTGTGACAGCTCATGTGTGTGTGTGTATGAGGCTATGCGTGTACAGGTGACAACAGATAGAGGGGAGGGGTTGAGTGTTAGAGCATAGTAAATTAGTGTGTGTGAGGAGACATATAGGTTCAGGAGACAGTGAATAAATTCCCAGAAAATTAGTGTACTAAACTATGACTTAATTCTCAGATTTCTCAGTTTAAAAGTGTGTATCAGTGTACCTGTGTCTACATTGCATATACATATGTAATTAGATTAGGAAATCCCTATATATATATGTACATACAAAGGGGGGGTATATGTATAGTGTGTGTGTGTGTAAATGAGTACAATGAGTAGAAAACTGGAAAAATCAATTTGTGTGTGAGTGTGATGGTGTGGCATGGGTATGTGAATGTGTAGGTTAGCATTCAATGTTCCCAGGTGGACTGAAACATGTGACAGGATTGTGTATAAGCTAACATGACTGGAATCTAATTAGGGAAATCAATATAGCATAGTAAATCAGTTAACCTCTATCAAACATGTATATAAGCCTCATTCACCATTTAATCATCACAAAACAGGGAAGTAGTTGGAATCAAATTCAGAAAATTATATACTCAGCCCTACCTATCTGTCATATGGGAGAAATCAAGATTTCGACCCTAAAAGCATCATAAAACCACAAGTATCATGCCTAATGGAAACCTATACTTAGTTTTTTCAATATACAAAGAAAACTCACATTACCTATATTATCAATTCATTCTCAGATTAAAACAGTCCTCAGGTTACAATGTAAGGTTCTCAGGCTCATCAATGCGTGAATAAATAAGGTGGAAAATCATTTGGTTCACAGAAAAATCAAACCAAAAAAAAATGGCAGTGCCTATATGTTCTCAGGATTTCTGAGAAAAAAACATTGACAGTTATTTGTGGTTTAAAACAGTTAACAGCTCATTCCAAATATTCGAATTCCATTCGAAATACAAAGACCAAATCTAAATCTGTAAACAGTCTTGTAGTAGACTAAAACACATGTTGGGATTAAACATGTCAATTTAAACATCAATTTAACGGTTAAAATTGGGAAGAACTATTGAATGAACAGGATAAAACACTGTGTATCAGTGATGATAGTGTTCAAAAGGGGAAATCAAAATTTTGAATTCAAAATCACACCTAAATACCAAACAAAGGGTTGGTACTATGTGTCACACATGTGAGGGTACTATAGAGTGTCCTTGTGTCCAAGAATTGGGCACAAATCGTGTCCCAATCAATACACAAACACAGACACTGACTATGCACGAACAATCGTCGTGCACATGTGCACGCGTGTCCTGCACGTGACACAGGCCACGTGGTGACACGTGGCCTTGCATACACGTGCGCCAGGGGTAGGTCTACCCCTTGAACTGCCTGCACAGTGTCCACGACACGTGTCGTGTCCGATACGAACGCGTATCAGTGAGCCACTGTCGTGTGCGTGTACAGTGCGTGATCCGTACGCGTGCGATATCTCCGCGTGTAGTGAACCATATGCTCCCAAATTTTGGGAGCATAGTGTCAATGATAGCCCCAACCTTCCTACAAAATTTCGTTTCCCAACGTGTCCCATATAGTGAAATATCGTGCCCGAGATGCAGGACACTGAACCGAGTCAGTGCGCAGCGTGTCCACATGCAAAAACACGACACAGAAGGACACAAAACACTAGGACACCTTCACAAACATTGATACACACATCAAGATCTACAGATCCATATAATTACATTTCAAAAATATGAAAATAAATTCCTATGTGGCATTTCTACAAACACCTAATATGCCTATCATGATACGTGTCCGATACGGACACGAAATGGACACAAATTGTGCCCAAAATTTGGGGACAGATAGGAAACCCTAAAACCTAACCTTATATGCAAGGAAATCAGGAAAAACTATGAGTTTAGATGATTTACCTATTGAGTATCAAAACTCAAGAAAAGCTTCAAAGAGGGGATTCCAAATGGCAACTCCAAATCTCCAAATTGCATACAAACTGAGGTGCTCCTCCAAAATCAGTATATAAACATAAATTAGATCCTATTGTAAAAGACTAGGACTAAAAAGGAGCTAAAATGAATTAATTAGGAATTTCTAAGGTTGGGGAATTTACCTCTTTCTAAACTTGAGATCTATTTCCAAGAGAGGCTAACCCTAAATGAAAGAGGCATTAAATAGGGGTAGGAATCCCTAGGTTTGCTGCCATGGGTGGGCTAGGAGTGGTCTTGGGCTTAATTCATGGGCCTATAGCTTAAATACTAGGCTTTAAATTGCTAAGTCATAAGTCATTGACTTAAACCATAAGTCATGAACTAACTTCACTTAAGTAATCATTCCTAACTTAAAACTAATTCCCAATGACTAAAAGTAGGTTAACTAGTGTTAGACTAGGGTCACCAACTATGGTTAGTTCTAGGTTAGTCTACAAGTCTCAACTAGTCAAGACTAACACAACACATAGCAATATTTAATTAATATCAAATTCACACAAATTCCCATAAATCATAATAAATTCAAATAAATCTTAAAATGACCAAAATACCCTCTAGGCTAAAACGTACTAGTCAAACATCCTAATCACATGACTAGGCTCTAAGGTTACACTAGTCAAACACCAAAATCATAAGTCATGATCTAAAATAGTTTTAAAATGATTAAAAATTACTAAAAATTATATTAAAAATTTAAATACCATAATTAAATAAATTAAAATACAAAATTTCAAAATTACCCTTATTTTAGAAACTGGATGTTACAAGTCTGCCCACCTTAGAAAAATTTTGTCCTCGAAATTAAAATGGTAGTAGTCTTCTAGGTCAAACACCCCACAATCAAAGTCTCAAACATACCGTCAGATAATCATATGCGTCTGTCCAAAATCATGATACTCAGAATCTTCATCCTGCTAGTGAGCAAGGCTACGATAATCACAGAGTCCTCGACTAAGGTACATACCTCTAGAATTATGGTATTTAAAATTTTTGTATTGCCGCATGCTTGGCAGCAAAAATCTTAAATTCCTACACCCGAAAAATACATCCAAAATCTGACTACATGTCCTCACAATGCCAGCTATCATGACTATAGAAGACTCTAGATCCCATAACTTAGGCGACCTAGCCCATATGACTTATCTCGGAAGAAAATCAAATCGAAAAGAATTGTCAGATCAAAACTTATCGACAAATAAGGAAGCAGATAAGAACAGATGGAATTGAATTTTAAGATAGATATAACGGGACAGGGTGGGGATGGAATCGAAAAGAACAGAACCTGCAAGCACCTCTTCCACTGCCTGAGCATCCTCGACTGTCATGGCGTAAGCTTGCCCCTGCTGGCCTCCTCCAGCCTGATGTTGATACTGCACAAATCTCTGCTGCTGCGTTGGTAACGGTCCCCGCTACTGACTACCGGAGCCTTGGCTCCTCCTCCTAGTGTTGTGCCTATGTACTGGGAACACTCCCTCAGCTGGTGGTCCGCTGCTCCATATAGTAGGCACCTGCCCAGCCTCATCCTGCACTCACCCCATCCATGCCCCGGCTTCTTGCAGTAGGGGCAACTGACTGCCTGCTGTCTGGGTGCCTGATGCTGTCTGGGCTGCTACTGTCCCTGCTGATGGTCGTGACCCTCGAACTGCTGCTGAAACTAATACTGAACGTGCAGCCTCTTAGCCGATCCTCCACTACTGCTGCCTCCCTGGGAGTCTCGCCCACTCTTGAGCCTAAGCTCAAGATCATCCTCTGCAGCTAAAGCGTCCACCAGGATCTCCTCATAGGTAGCGCTACGGGCGTTCTTGGTGTAGGACTTGACCTCCTTTACCAAGCCCTTCTGGAACCTTCGGGCCTTAGTCGTCTCTGACAAGTCCTCCATAAATCTGCTCAGGCAGCAGAACTCTCCTGCTTACTCCTCCATGGACTGGTTCCCCTGGACTAGGGCCTCGAACTGGGTCTCGAGGGCTCCCAGCGCTGCGTCTGGAAAGAACTTCTCCTTGAACAGCTTCTTGAATGCTGCCCAAGTCTGTCCTGCTGTACCGACCCTCGGGTCGGTCTGGTACCATGTACGGGCCAGATCCTGCATCATGCTGGCTGCTGCCTCTATCTGGAGCCTCGTCGAAATCTCGGCCAACCTGAAAATCTCATCCATATGCTCGATCCACTCATCGGCATATAAGATCCCCTCTATCCCTCGGAAGTCTCTCGGGTGCATCTTCTGAAAATCTTGGATGCCCTTCTCCCGTGGCTGGTACGGCTGCGGGCCTGCCGCTGGCTGAGCTACGACTCTCTCTACTGCGGTCCCTGCCAGCTCAATGCCTCGCTTGAGCTCTGCTGTCTGCCTCTGCTGCTGGGTTTGCTGACCCTCCATGTACTGCCGGAAGAAGGTTAACAGCAGAACAGCGTCAATTGTCCCTGCAGGTTGCTGCTGCTGCTGCTGCTGAAGTACATCCGGGATCACCGGACTCGACTCATGCCTCACTGCTGGTGGGGCTCCTCTAAAAGCTATCGAAATGCCTACCACAGCTGGCATGACTGGGGCTGCGGTACCAGGGGCTGGCTGCTGAGTATAAGAGGTGACAGACCTCATCGGCGGCCCCCTAGCCCTGGCGATGCGATCGCGTTTCAACCATCCTGGAGACACAGATCAAAAGAAAACAATTGCTGAGAACGAGTCGAAATATCAAAGGAGGACAGTTTAAATTCAAGGAAGCCAATAAGCGGCAAAATATAGATATACAGAATCTGATTAAGAGTTTTTCTATTTGTGATTGAGTACCTTCAAAAAAAGATATTCTAATCCTACTGCAGGCTGTAGTGATACTCTAGTTCGAATACCACTACATAACTCGACCTGCATGGGCCACCACTAAAAACTGTGTCACGACCCGCACCCACTGTGAGGGTACGAGAACGTAACAACGCCCAGCCTACGCTGCAGTGTCGACGGTAGAACGCTGTCCTAGGTCAATCATCTAACAATGTAAAGGTACCTGTACAGTATATACGCTCTGAATGGAGGCGACATAACAGAACAGTCTCAATCACATCTAAGGCAGATACAGGATAGTAAAGGTAGATAGAGAGATCAAAACCACAATGTAATACAAATGAGAGAGAGAGCAAATCTAAGTGTCTAAGATAATAACTCAAGAACATCCAGCTCTATACGAGTCTCTAAATATAAACTACATCTCAGAACAACAACTGAATTCAAATAACAATGCTGAAAGAAAAGCTAAAGCCTAGCTATCTAGCCTAGACTATGGGAGTAGCATCCTGTACTGCAGCTGGGTCCTCCAGAGGAACCAGGTCACAGGTGTCGTCTAAGCCTGCTCCGTAATAGGTGGTACATAGGGCCTCCTCCTCATCCTCTGTAATATTTTTAACAGGTCCAGTAAGGACAAGAGCAAGTACAGTACATCTCAACAGATCATAGCAGGTTAGAAAATATAATCATGCAGTAAAGTAAGATACATGAACTGAAGAAAAATAGTATGTAAACAGAGAGAGAACTGTAATAGAAATATCTACTATACATAGAGAGCTAATAGTGACTAGTGAGTCAGAGTAAAATATAAACATATGAATGGCATAGGAGATTCATGACTACAGCTAAGAGAGTGATTCATGACTATAGCTACTTGGATAATATTCACATGTCTATTTCCACTCCCCCTATCCCCAATCGATACACAAAGATCTGTTCAAGTTATGTTAAGATTCGTGAAACTTACATTGCTCATAAAATGAGTGATACGTGAAGGTGATTCATGATGGCTCTGTGTACATGAGAGTACATGTGTCACAAGCGATTCGTGAATCAGAGAAAGCATAGAGATACGTGATGATTAGTGAAACGCACAAAACATGCAGTATCTGATGCTCCCGAGGGGGATAACATCTCATGAAAAGATCCATATAGTACCAATCCGTGTGACCAATATGACAGTATCAAGTAAAGTAATTTAAAGCTGGAAAATAATTCTAAACAGGATATAAATGATCAGAGAAAGTACTCGCATGGTATCCTGAATATCAGAAGAGAATATACTGTCCGAGGAGTGGTGTACTGTCTCCTATAGAACAGTACAAGTCACAACAAGTCTAAAATAAGGAAATAGACTGCTATAATGCATCTACATGAAGTTTGGGGTCAATCAAGGCTAAAGTCAACCTTTGGTCAACTCTAGTCAACCCTAACAGTCAAACTAGGTCAATTCTAGTCTAAATAAGTCAAACTAGGTCAACACCAAGCCAAGCCTATACCAAGCCTATGCCAATCCATATATCAATATCATATATCAATATCAATATCAATATCATATATCAATATCATATATCAATATCAATATCAATATATCAATATCAATATCAATATATCAATATCATATATCAATATCAATATATCAATATCATATATCAATATCAATATCAATTATCAATATATATACATATTTACATACATTCATATAGCATACATACATATATATTTATATGTATTTATACATAGAGAAATAGAGAGGGGGGTTAAGGGGTAACATAGATGTGTGTGTGAGGGTGAAGTCTGTGACAGGAAATCAGAGAGTGGCATGTGTGTGTTTGTGTGTGCTAAAGTGGTCTGGGCATAATAGTAATGGGAAATTGGCAATGTGTGTGTAGGATATGTAGGGAAAAATGTGAGGGTGTGACAGCTCATGTGTGTGTGTGTATGAGGCTATGCATGTACAGGTGACAACAGATAGAGGGGAGGGGTTGAGTGTTAGAGCATAGTAAATTAGTGTGTGTGAGGAGACATATAGGTTCAGGAGACAGTGAATAATTCCCAGAAAACTAGTGTACTAAACATGTGACTGAATTCTCAGATTTCTCAGTTTAAAAGTGTGTATCGGTGTACCTATGTCTACATTGCATATACATATGTAATTAGATTAGGAAATCCCTATATATATATGTACATACAAGGGGGTATATGTATAATGTGTGTGTGTGTAAATGTGTGCAATGAGTAGAAAACTGGAAAAATCAATTTGTGTATGAGTGTGATGGTGTGGCATGGGTATGTGAATGTGTAGGTTAGCATTCAATGTTCCCAGGTGGACTGAAACATGTGACAGGATTGTGTGTAAGCTAACATGACTGGAATCTAATTAGGGAAATCAATATAGCATAGTAAATCAGTTAACCTCTATCAAACATGTAGATAAGTCCCATTCACCATTCAATCATCACAAAACAGGAAGAAGTTGGAATCAAATTCAGAAAATTATATACTCAGCCCTACCTATCTGTCACATGGGAGAAATAAAAATTTCGACCCTAAAAGCATCATAAAACCACAAGTATCATGCCTAATGGAAACCTATACTCAGTTTTTTCAATATACAAAGAAAACTCACATTACCTATATTATCAATTCATTCTCAGATTAAAACAGTTCTCAGGTTACAATGTAAGGTTCTCAGGCTCATCAATGCGTGAATAAATAAGGTGGAAAATCATTTGGTTCACAGAAAAATCAAAAAAAAAATGGCAGTGCCTATATGTTCTCAGGATTTCTGAGAAAAAAAAAGCATTGACAGTTATTTGTGGTTTAAAACAGTTAACAGCTCATTCCAACTGTTCGAATTCCATTCGAAATACGAAGACCAAATCTAAATCTGTAAACAGTCTTGTAGTAGACTAATACACATGTAGGGATTAAACATATCAATTTAAACATCAATTTAATGGTTTAAATTGGGAAGAACTATGGAATTAACAAGATAAAATACTGTGTATCAGTGATGACAGTGTTCATAAGGGGAAATCAAAATTTCGAATTCAAAATCACACCTAAATACCAAACAAAGTGTTGGTACTATGTGTCACACATGTGAGGGTACTATAGAGTGTCCTCGTATCCAAGAATTGGGCACAAATCGTGTCCCAATCAATACACAAACACAGACACTGACTATGCACGAACAATCGTCGTGCGCCGCGCGTGACACAGGCCACGTGGTGACACGTGGCCTTGCATACACGTGCGCCAGGGGTAGGTCTACCCCTTGAACTGCCTGTACAGTGTCCACGACACGTGTCGTGTCCGATACGAACGCGTATCAGTGAGCCACTGTCGTGTGCGTGTACACAGTGCGTGATCCGTGTGCGTGCGATATCTCCGTGTGTAGTGAACCATATGCTCCCAAATTTTGGGAGCATAGTGTCAGTGATAGCCCCAACCTTCCTACAAAATTTCGTGTCCCAACGTGTCCTATATAGTGAAATATCGTGCCCGAGATGCAGGACACTGAACCGAGTCAGTGTGCAGCGTGTCCACATACAAAAACACGACACAGAAGGACACAAAACACTAGGACACCTTCACAAACATTGATATACACATCAAGATCTACAGATCCATATAATTACTATTTCAAAAATATGAAAATAAATTCCTATGTGGCATTTCTACAAATACCTAATATGCCTATCATGATACGTGTCCGATACGGACACGAAATAGACACAAATTAGTGCCCAAAATTTGGGGACAGCTAGGAAACCCTAAAACCTAACCTTATATGCAAGGAAATCAGGAAAGACTATGAGTTTAGATGATTTACCTATTGAGTATCAAAACTCAAGAAAAGCTTCAAAGAGGGGAGTCCAAATGGCAACTCCAAATCTCCAAATTGTATACAAACTGAGGTGCTCCTCCAAAATCAGTATATAAACATAAATTAGATCCTACTGCAAAAGACTAGGACTAAAAAGGAGCTAAAATAAATTAACTAGGAATTTCTAAGGTTGGGAATTTACCTCTTTCTAAACTTGAGATCTATTTCCAAGAGAGGCTAACCCTAAATGAAAGAGGCATTAAATAGGGGTGGGAATCCCTAGGTTGGCTGCCATGGGTGGGCTAGGATTGGTCTTGGGCTTAATTCATGGGCCTATGGCTTAAACACTAGGCTTTAAATTGCTAAGTCATAAGTCATTGACTTAAACCATAAGTCATGAACTAACTTCACTTAAGTAATCCTTCCTACCTTAAAACTAATTCCCAATGACTAAAAGTAGGTTAACTAGAGTTAGGCTAGGGTCACCAACTAGGGTTAGTTCTAGGTTAGTAGTCAAGACTAACACAACACATAGCAATATTTAATTAATATCAAATTCACACAAATTCCCATAAATCATAATAAATTCAAATAAATCCTAAAATACCAAAATACCCTCTAGGCTAAAACGTACTAGTCAAACATCCTAATCACATGACTAGGCTCTAAGGTTACACTAGTCAAACACCAAAATCATAAGTCATGATCTAAAATAGTTTTAAAATGATTAAAAATTACTAAAAATTATATTAAAATTTTAAATACTATAATTAAATAAATTAAAATACAAAATTTCTAAATTACCCTCGTTTTAGAAACTGGGTGTTACACATATCCTTCTACACTAGCATATATTCAGTGCCACCCGGTTATCCTTCATTAATGGATTTTAAGAAAACGGGGTGATAGGCCATGAGGCATACTACCCAACTTAAAGGCCAACTAAATAGAGTAACTAAGAAATATAACACGTATAACTAGTGTGAGCTATCTTCCTAACCTCTTATTACGACCCGTACCCTATGTAGGGGTACGAGCACGTGGGTACGTCCAGCCTATGCTACAAAATTGACGGATAGAACGCTGTATAGGTCGTCTATAACATACAATATCTAGACATAAAATAAAGGTACCTGTTATCTCCGTACAGAGGTATATAATGTTACAACTCAATCACAAGACATCTACAGAAGATAGCACAAAATATGAAAGATATGATAGAAGAAAAATAACAGGAATAGATGCAAGATCCCACACAAGTTTAGTGTTAAAAATATAACAGAAATCCCAAATAATATATATACTACAAGTCTAAAGTACTAGCTGGATCACAGTCCAGGCAAGCCTATCTAACTAGTCTAAGTAGACGGTACGTCCTCTAAGAGCACCGACTTTACGGGAATATCCAAGTTGTACTCGCCATCTATGCCATAGCCATAGAAGGTCGAGCAATCGGCCTATAGATCATCTGTAAACATCAACGGGGTTATCCTGTCAGGATATAAGCAAGTACAAACACTAACAGCAATTCCATATGAATTGACAAATTATATAAGAGACAATTATAATAAAATACAAGATGAAATATCAAGACTGGAATATAAACAGGATATATAAAATTGGCTATCATGTCAGGGTATAAAATACTGGAATGTAGAATAATACTGGAATATCTGATGTATAATATAAACGTAAACGGTGTCTTGAGATATTAGATCATTATGTGATCGACTTGGGTCTAGATCAGGCTCTTCTATTTGACCGGCTATGGTGCAAGAACAAGCGCAGATAAACCTGGAGATCAAGCCGGCCAAAATAGAAAGCTATGAGGCAAGTAGTAACACAGGTCAGGCTTTACCCTACGTGAGGCGAGGGTAAAGATATGGTGCATGTAGTAACAAAAATACAGGAGGGGTATTAATCACAGAATCTCTAATAACTCTCCATCTTCGAGTAGTATAATGGATCCAACTATGACACGTCATGACACGGAATTTAAAAGTAGGGGGCCAGCCCACTCCCAAATTGGTGTCTATACAAGTACAAGAAAAACAAGATCGAACAATGTATCAATATACCAGGAAAGTCTAGGAATAATATCTCATGACAGGATCCGACGTATACTAGTCCGTGAACCATCATGTCGGGAATTAAATAAGATACTACAACTGAATCGGATATAGCAGATATCAAGACAATAAAAACTATCAGTAAATGTACTCGCCTGTGGTCCTGAGCTGTCAGTGAGAATAGATGCTCAGAGTGATGTCACAGACCTAAAGATGAGATATCATGAGTTAATTAGGGTTTAACAGTGTATGACATAATTTCTAATATATGTTATGCAAATCGAGGTCAAACTCAGTCAAACTAAGTCACACCAAGTCAACTAAGTCAAACTAAACCAAACTAAATCAACTAAGTTATACTAAGTCATACTAGGTCTAACAAAGTCAAACTTGGTCAAACAAGGTCAAACCAAGTCAATCTAGATCATACTAGGTCAGAGGTTAACCTACAGTTGACTTTTGGTCAATTGGTCATCTCTGTTCAACTTCTAATCTAATATAGGTCAAACTGGCTAATGGTTGACTCACAGTTGACTTTTGGTCAACTGGTCAACTCCTAGTCCAATCTAGTTCCAATGTTGACTTGTAGTTGACTTTGAGTCAAAACAGTCAACCTTAGTCAAATAGGGTAAAATATAAGTCAAGTATCCTATTCCTAACCTTTAACTACCGAGATAACTCGCTTCTAACCATTACCTACCAAGATAACCCACTTCTAACCATTACCTACCAAGATAACCCACTTCTAACCATTACTTACCCAGATAACCCACTTCTAACTAATACCAACCAAGATAACCGACTTCTAACCATTACCTACCAAGATAACCCACTTTTAACTATTACCTACCAAGATAACCCATGTCTAACTACTACCAACCAAGATAACCCAAGTCTAACCATTACCGACCAATATAACTCAATACCTTAGATACTAGGTAATACCTTTACCTTAGTAACATATTACCTTAGGTTAGTAGATAACTCACTAACCTAGGCTAATAGATCTTACTAATACTTTAGATTGTATCTAACCGTCTATCCCAATATCCTATCAATACCTTACCCTTTGACTATAGGTAACCCCATTACCTTGTCAATACCTTAGACATTACCTTAGCCTGCTAATTTACCCTCTAAGATACGGATTTGTATCTTAGGACACCCACTCATCTACATCCTAAGACACAAACGTAGATACTAGATATTAGTAAGATACCAACCTATATCTTACCCCACGATACCATATGCTTTAGCCCTATTGATATCTTAATACCAATACCATAGTTGAAAATCCAATACCTTAGTCTAGGTATAAATACCTTAACTACCAAGATACCAATCTTAGATATCTAATATCTATCCTAAGCTACTAGCTAACTAATAACTTAGATATCTAACCTTAGTTACCTAGGTAAACCCAACACCTTACCTTGTAATAAGGTAAACTCATTACCTTAAGGTAAGGTAAACCATTACCTTGGTTAGAAACTAATACCTTAACCTCTAATACTAATACTTTAAATATCTAGCCTCTAACCATCCACCCTAAAATATTAGATAGACAATACCTTAGTATCTAATACCTTAGTATAAATAACCCCCTTCTACCTTGTAGGTAAGTCCCTTTTACCTTGTAGGTAATACATTACCTTAAGGTAATAGGCAAATACCCAAAATATCCTATGATACCACTATGGTATCTCAAGATATCACTCTATATCCTAACTTATATCTCTAATACAAGATACTAACCAACTCTAACATATAACTTCTAACCATCTATTCTAACTTAGAAACCTAACACAACTAACATCCACTAACTAATATCTAACCAAAACATATATGTATATATATATCCATCTCTAACTCTAACCAACTAACATATGTCATCTCTAACTAACAATAACATAGACTAACACAACTAACTATCTAGCTTATACAAGATATCACTATCTCACTTCTAAGATACCTCTAACCTCTACATAGATTCTAACATAACCACTAACATACTAACATATCCATACATATAATATCTAAATTTTTCTCCAGTCCAACACTAACACACACACAAACACATATACCAAATTCACCCCCACTCTTTTAATACACCCACACATATTTATATACAAACACACTACCACACAACCAAAACACAAATCACTCAACAAATCACACTAGCCTCAAGTTAAATAGTATGGCATGATCCTTCCAACTCTCTCACCTTCACAACACATATACTACTACCATCTATACAACATCAAACACAGACTAGCACATATTCTCTATCAATCTTACTTCTCTCTTCTAACCACACACATCCTTATCTCATTCAAATACACATACACACACTATACTAACATATATTACCTAACAATGACATATATATATGTACTATATCATACTTATTCTTGACAACCTATGATACCTACATTCACAAAATAGCCATATTACATAGGCTCATAGGATACACAAAATGTTCATATCGTATAGTCAGTCTTCTACTTAAAATCAATATTGTACCAATTGGGCCTTCACTAAATTCAAAGATTAAAGTATGTTGTAGCTCTTCGTGTTAGCTTTCCAAAACTTCAAATGAATCATATTTTTGTGTCCAGAAGCTCCTGGAATCGCGAAAACACCGAAACGTATTTGTCTTTCTGATAGCTGACACTTAAATCATTTTATAAAAAGTTTTACAATGATTTTGGCTTATTAAAATATATATTTGGAAAGCTAACTTCGATACGGTTCTTTTAAAAAAAACGAAAGATTAATTGGAGTTCTGAGATAAAAGTTATGGCATTTCTAAGTTGTTTTGGTTACTAAAAACGTGGATGAATATTATGACAAATTTGGGTTGTTTTGGACAAAAGAAACACATGTAGGCCAAGATACTTGGATACCAACATAGCTATCCAAATGAAACTCATTATAGCCATCCTAACTAAGATTAATCCACTCTCTAACCATCCTAAAACAGAAATTTAACCACAAAATAACCTATTTGCATAAACACAAACACATGGGGTGTCCTATATTGGAAACTCCACAAGTAAGACACCAAACCTATTCAAACTTCCTAAAGAGGACTCCAAAGAGCCTCAAATTAAAATCTAATGGTTATACATGCATGGGAGTAGATCCTATCGATTCAAATCTAACTAAAATGCAAGAAAAATTAAAATAGAGAGATAGTTATTCCTATTGGAAGTGGGATTCCAATGATTCATTCAAAGGACACGGTTCCAACACGAAAGCTCCTTCAAAATGGACACCCTTCCTTGCTCCTTGCTTCTTGCTCCCAATCCTTGCTAGCACATCCTCCTTGGTTGAATGAGAAGAAATAATGGACGATTGGAGGAAGAATGGAGGGATTTGGAGATCAAAATCAAAAGGAAAGCTCTCAAGTTTGGGGAAGAACAAATTTGGGGAAAAAAGAGGTAAGATAGAATGAAATAAAAGGAAGGGAGACTAACCTACCTATAGTGGCTGCCATCATTGCCCTATTTGGGCCTTAGGGAAAAAGCCCAATAAGGCCCCTACTAATCTCCCTTAGTTAATTTTAAGTTAGGTTCAAGTTTGGGATCAAAAGGGATAAGTTTAAGCCTCTAACTTAACAAATCTAACAAGTGGGATTAGTCTAAACTTACTAACTTAATTAGTAGGATTTGTGGGCCATGACTAACTAATCTTGGGGTCCTGTCTAGAGTCTAAGCTACCCGGGTCACTAACACAAGTCGAAACGAGATAAAAATCGAACCCGACTTAAAAAATCCCATAAAATCAATATTAAATAAAATTCCCAAAATATTAAAATATAAAAAATGACCAAAATCCTAATAAATTATTTTAAATATTATTAAAATAATATAAAATTCACTAATTAATCAAAATTTAAATAATTCAAAAGTCATAAAATGACCAAAATACCATTAGCCTAAAAAGTGGTAATTTGCTAATCTAATCACATGGATTAGGCCTCCAAGGTCATGGTTAGTCTCTAGACTAAACAATTCTAAGATTACACTAGCAAAACATCAAAATAACAATACAATAATTTAAATACTTTTAAATTAATTAAAATTCACCATAAATTATTATTTAATGTTAAATGATAATTTTTTACAAAAGTTTAAAATTATCCTCATTTTAGAAAAGTGGTGGTTATAAATCTACCTTCTGTAACACCCAGTTTTCCAAATGAGGGTAATTTTGAAATTTTGTAATTTTAGTCTTTTAATAACGATATTTAAAGCATGATATAATTTTTGGTAATTTTTTAATCATTTAAAACTATTTTAAATTATGACTTATGATTTTGGTGTTTTGATAGTGTAACCTTGGAGACTGGTTGACCTAGAACCTAACCATATTATTGGGATACTTATTTAGTAATTTGTCATTTTTAGGATTAATTTAATTTAATATCTTTTATTAGGAATTTAAAATAATTTATTTGAATGGTGTGATTTAAATACTAGTTTATTTATTGCCATGTGATTGTGATTAGCCTAACCTAGATTGGACCTAACCTAGATTAGTCATACCTAGTCTAGTTAGCCATGGTTAGTAATAGTTAGTGTTGGTTAGTTGAGTTAAGTCGTGATTAGTTAAAATGAAATAGGTTGCATTAAGTCAAGTGTGAAGCCTAGGTTGTAGGCCCTTGATTGGACTTGATGGATTGATAGCCATTAGATTCACCCCAAAAACCCTAACCCTAACTTGGTGACCAGCCTAGGGATCTCCCCCTTGCTATAAAGTCCCTCTCAAAGTTTATGCCTCATCTTTATTCATCCCTTTATTTTCTAAGGAATGGTTTATTCTCTACTGAAATTTCTTCATAGTTTATTCAATAATAGTCCATTTTCATTGAAACTTCTTCCATTGTAGCCTAATTAGTGACCCCTACTGTTGATGGAGGCCATTCTCAGGTTTGATACAATTTGGAGCCATTGGCTAGCTTAAGGAGATCTCACTTTTGGAGCTTTTCTTTGTGAAGGAACACACATAGGTAAATCCCATTCCCCTCTATGAAATTTTGGTTTCTTGGCATGAACACCAAGCCCTAGGTGTCCTCTTACTGTAGGGATAGGTTTTGCATCCTCTCGTATCCTTTACGTGTCCGAATCGGACACGTATCAGTGGACAGTCGCAGGTGTTCGACGAAATGCCCCAGTAGGCATTTCGATCGATTTTTTAGGAAGTAATTGAGTAAAAAATTAAGTTTTTAGGTCGCTTATGGTTTCTGATGGTTTGGACACATTTTGTGTCGTGTCGGGGTTGTACTGGACCCGTGGACATGCCCCACGCGCACGCGGTTCACTGTCCTGCTACCTCGTGTCCAGTTCTCACTGGACACGGCACGAGACACCACCATTTTTGGTCAGCACCTAGGGGCGATGTCTAACATGCCACCCACAAAGTTTCAGAGGGACTCGTATCGTATCGGACATGCAGTCGCATGAGCACGCGATTTGTACTGTACTACACGAGCGTGCAAGTACTGTCCGATACGGGCTTTGTGTCCTTCGTGGACACGTCTTGGTGCTATTTCAGGGACATGTTTGGGTAGGCCATCACCTGGCGAACCTAGGTGCATGAGCACGTGTCCTGGTTTGGCTCGTATCGAGTGCACGAGGACACGGCACGCGTGCACGAGCCAGTCTTCAGTATAATTTCTGATACAATGTTTTGTTTTATTTTGACACTTCATATCCACTCTAGTGGACACGAATGGCTTTTCTTAGACACATGACACATGGTACACACACTGGTATGCCTTTTTGTGAAATTCGATGGTTAAATTTGAGTTTTTGAATGGATGGAACTATGTTTCACTGAGATGTTAGTTGGGGGTTTTATACTGTGAACTGACATTTGAGTTATGAACCCATTTTTTTCCCCAATATTGAATGTTAAATTAGTTTAGAAATTAGAGGGTGTATACATACATGTTTGTTACTATTAAAATTCATTTGGTTATGAGTTGGTCAAATGTTTAAGGTTAACTAATATTGAATGTTGTTACTGTCATTTAGGAGATTCACTGTTAGAGTGAATTCCTGAGATTCACACTCATTTCCCACATAAAGCTCTGAGATGTATTGACCTATCCTTTGTATCCCTCACTCATCCTAACTCCAACTGTCACAGACACACAAAAACTGAAATACCCACTGTCATTCATGCCTAGGATTGACACTGAGTTCATATTGTATTCTTCATTTTGTTCCCTATTTTTCCTAATGTTTCCACATATTAATTCACATTAATACAATATGTACACACACAAGGATTGACCCTCACTTTTCTGTACCCTGAAACCAACTCACTAAGACACATAACACTGAACATCTATGACCCTGTTTGAACAACTGAGAACTCACCTCTATGACCCTGAACCTGAGTTGGGTATTATAGGGAATAAGAATGCGAATTTGGGAATTGGTTTATATGGCACTGTCATTGAGTTCTCCCATTCTTGTCAACTGCTTCTAATGCTAATTTCCTATGTGAATCATCATAGTGTATTGAATGAAGGGAATGGAGAATTCGAAATCAATTCACTGTTGTTATATTAATTGTACTATCAAATTAGTTAATTGTCCTTTGATTTATTGCCTGTTAAAATTCCTAGGTAAGTGTGGGTTACTGTTAATTGATTTCCATTTTCTCCTTAATAACTGAGAATGAATTCCTTTCCTTTAAACTAAATGGATGTTATTAGCCATGCTAGATTCCATTTAAATCCTTAGATTCATGTTGATTAAATGCTTTAGGTTGTTGAATTCTAATGTGGGATTAGGGATTTCAGCTCACTGTAAATTGTTTACTGACTGTTATTTAACTGTCGAATTGATCCCAATGACTAGGAATAGATTCTTGATTGTTAAAACTAATTTTGATTCAATATCAAACTGCCATATGATTCCAATATCTGAGAACTGAAAGGTAGGCTAACTGATACATGAATGGTTTTTGAATGGATAAATAGTCATGTGGAGTTGAAATGCCATTGCCATGTTTCCTTACTGTAAACTAATTTCTTTATTAACTGTTAAGTATTGAAACCTGAGAATTTCTTCCCTTTGTGTGAAGCATGAAAACTTAACTGTCATTGACAGCCACATAAATATGAGAATCTGAGTGTAGGTAACTGGGATTTACATGGTTGTTTGTTTTCAAATTTTATTATTTAAACACCTAAACACTCTACATGGCACACACTTGAGTATCTATGAAATCTGGAATTGATTTCTTATCCTTAACTAATTTGAAGTTGTTCAAATTGATTCAATGTGATGGGGTTATTCCTGAGAATCGATTTTATTCCCTAATGACCTGAGTTTGATTTCCCAATTACCATTAACATTGATTCATTTCCTTTAAAGCCAATTTAATGATTGCAATAACTGATTCAAATTTGTGTTGGAATGTTGAATGATATTTTTTATACTGGTATTGGTTTGATTTCATGTTGAATTCGAAATGGTTGTGATGGTGGATTGGTTTATCTAAGTTAACTGTCATGTTCTTCCAACATATTACTCCCTATTTTCCTTCCTAGATTTCCCACACCCTCATTCACAGGAACCATACCACACTGTTTTGTGTTAACACACACACCCTACATTATGGCACCCTCTACACACATATGTAGACACACACATGCACATGCCCCATTGACACTACTCTTCATCACCCACAACAATGTATCCCTCGCACATTCACTCACACACATGCCTAAACACATATGTACACTCACATTTTACTTGATTTCATTCCCTCTCTATCTCTATGTGCAGGTATATCATGAATATATATAATATGAGTATATATATATATATTCCTATACATATTGTGTATATAGATATGTATACATGTGGGTACAAAGATATATGGCCTAGTATTGGTTTCTCTTTTCATGTACACCTCCATGTTCACACACACACATAGCCTTACATGCTAGTCCCCTCTCTAACTTGCTCTTATTATATAATGTTGCAAATATATGAAATCCTATATACATATAGCTATATATAAATTCCATGATAAATAGCTAAATGTGAATGTGTCTTGATGTGTGGTTTGTGTTTGGCTTGTATAGCCTTGTGATTGGTGTGTGATTGCTAGACTAGACTTGGTTAGGCCTAGTGAGACTTGTTAGACTTGTTTGGTCTAGGACTTGACCTAGTTGACCTAGTTTGACTAGTATGGTTGACTAGAGTTGACCAAGTGTTGACTTTAGTCTACTTTGACCTAGACATCATGCAGATGCATTGTAGATTACATTTATCATCCCCTGTATACACCTTGACTTGTGTTGCTCTAACTAGGAGTCAGGTACCTCATCTCGGACAGTACATTTACTTCAAACATTCAGATACCAGGCGAGTACATTCTCTGACCCTTTCATACTTGTCTGGATTTACATTCTTGCTCTAGATTACTGTACTTGATGCTGACATGATTGTTTTCACGGATTGGTACTATATGGAACTTCTTTTGAGATGTTATCCCCTTGTATTCACTAAATACATATTGTGATGTGCGTTTAACTTACATATTATATTTATTGAATGCCCATATCCTTGTATACTCACTGTGCATATTGTACTCTTATTATCACATGAGTTCCAGGGATAGACCATTGTACACTATTGTATAACATTGTACAACTATTGTATAACATTGTACATCTATTGTATAATAATATAAATCTATTTTATAACAATGTACACTATTGTAAAAGATATCGTAACTGGAGTAGATCCTTGTGTATTGATTGGGGAGGGGGAGTAGAATTGGTTATGTACTCAAATCCTATTGTACAACATTCTATAACTATTGTATATGTCTATTGTACACCCACGTACAATGGAGTTACCATTGCATTGTCCTAGACCGTTTACATAATCATATTGTACTCTAAATCACAGTTGGCTTACAGTTCTTACTTATCATATATAGATATTTTCTGTTATCAAATCTCTAATGTTTTTCATATACATTCTTCTTTCAGCGTTTTATGTACCTTACTCTATTGCATGCTTTATATTTTCTAACTTGATATGAACTGCGTGAGATATTTTGTGCTCGCTCTTGTCCTGACTGGACCTGTTGAAAATTTTACAGAGGATGATGAGGAACCCTGCACCCCTTACTTGGAGCTTGCCTAGATGACACTCGCGACCTGGACCCCAGAGGCGGTTCAGGCAGCTGCTAAGGATGATACCTAGCATAGTGTAGATAGCTTAGACTGTTCTTTCTTTTTATGTTTAGTTGTTGTCCTTATTTCAGAGTTGTATATTTAGAGATGTTGAGACTTGTTATTTCATTCTGCTGTACCTCAGTTGAGGATTCCTTTATCTATTTCCATCGTGTTTCATTTTACCTTAGATTGTGATTGAGTTGTACCTCTGTGTTGGATTCCTTTTGGAGAGTATTCATATTATGCTAGTTATAGTTCATGATCTAGAACAACGTTCTACCGTCGATACTGCGACGTAGGCTAGGCACTGTTACATACTCGTACCCACACAGTGGGTACGGGTCGTGACACATTTTTAGTGGTGGCCAATATAGGTCGAGTTTATGTAGTGGTATTCGAACTAAAGTATCACTACAGCCTGCAGTAGGATTAGGATATTTTGGAGGTACTCAATCACATTAGGAAAAACTCCTTATCAGATCCCTTTTATCTAAATTTGTTGCTTGTTGTTTCCCTTGAATATAAACTGTCCTCCTTTGAATTTTCGCTTCATTCTCAGAAATTGCTTCTTGTTTTGATTTGTCTTCATGATGGTTATGAAGACACGATCTCATCGCTTCGGTTCGGAGGATACTATCGAGAGGCTGGCCACCTCTCATCCTGTTCATCAGGGCCTCGAGACCGCAGCTCTTGTTGTGCCGACTTAGGTTGGCATTTCTGCTACATTAGGGGTGCACCTCCGCCTGTACAGAGAACTTTCCCGTCATTCCTGATTTCTTTCAGCAGCAGAGGTACCTGCAGCATCAACAGCAGGCCAGGGGAAACCAGTAGGGGCGAGCTATCATCAGGACAGTCGATGATGTACAGACTATTGAAGATCTTGCTGCAAGTTCCGTTCTTCTCGATTCCATTCCCGCAATTGTTTTTTATAACTATCTTGAAATCTGATTCCATCTGTTCCTTGCTGATTGATTTTTTTTGTCATGTTGCTCTTTCGTTATGTTTGTTTTTCTTCTGAGAAAATTATATGGGCTAGGTCACCTCAGTTATGGGATCTAAAATCTTCGATAGTTGTGTTAGTTGGCATAGTGAGGACATGTAGTCTGATTTTGGATGTATTGCTTGGGTATGGGAATTTAAGGTTTTCGCCGTCGCATGCAGCAATGCGAAAATTTTAAATACCATGAACCTAGAGGTACGTACCTTAGTCAAGGACTCTGTGATTATCGTAGCCTTGCTCACTAGCGTGATGAAGACTCTGAACAACATGATTTTGGACAGACGCATATGATTAGCAGATTGTATCTTGAGAAGGTTTTAAACATCGTACCCTTTTGATTGTTATAAATGACTTAGGAGTAGGGATATTTTAGTTTTGTAGAGCTTATTCACTATAGCATCCAGTTTCCCAAATAAGGATAATTTTAAAATTTCGTGTTTATAATTATTTTAATAATGATATTTAATTCATGATATGATTTTTGGTGATTTTAAATCATTTTAAAATTTCTTATACCAATGACTTGTGGTTTTGACATTTTGCTAGTGAAACCCTAGAGACTGTTTGACCTAGAGCCTAACCATGTGATTATGATATTTTAATGTCATTTTTGGCCTAAGGATATTTTTGCATTTGACCTCTTCGAATTATTTTGATATTATTTTATTATTTATGATATTTTTTGGGGTTATTTGAGTCGGGTTCGAATTTTAACTCAATCTGACTTGAAACGGGGACCCGGGGGTAGTTTGACTCTAGTGGGACCCACACACTAGTTAGGCATGGCCCACATGATATTAATTTTAGTCCATATGATAGAAATATTTTAGTTAGAGGTTAGACTAATTATTATGGATAAGATTAGTGTGATTAGAGACTTTAGAATGACTAATTTAGCCCCAACCAATTAGCCCTTTCCTAATACTCATAGAATAGGTTAGTGGGGGCATTTTGGACCTTACCATAATAGGACAAATAGCTCCATATGGCCAGCCACTTTGGGAGAGGATAGGCTCAAGTTCATTTTATTATTCTCATCCACACTCTCTCTCTTGTTCTTCCCCAAATTCCTAGAGTGCAATCCCTAGCAATTTCTCCACCAAATCCTTCCATTTCGCCACCAAATCTTCTTCTTTCCTTCTCCATTCTAGACAAGGAGGAAACTACCCAAGTTTGGGAGGATTCGGAGCTCGTTCGTGTCCTTTTGGAATCTCTACGTGTCGGTGTCGCTCCGGAAAAGTTTTTCTTCGATTCGATCTACCGGGAGGTATAAATCCCTTCTCTTTTTCATTTCCTCATGCATATAGGTCTATTTTGAACCCATAGGAATGACCCCCATGGTTTTGGAGGTCATAGGAGTGTCCTTTGTGTTGTGGTTGTGTCCATGTGGGAAAATCCCAAATTTGGACACACTATGTGTTGTTGTTATGTATGAATGAATTATTACATGTATAATCTCATATTTTTGTATTGGAGATGTGTTCTATAGTGTCTTATATATTTATATTAGTGTAGAGAGTGAGTTCTTGATACATTATGTTATATACTTGTGTTCTTTTGTCTCAAACTACCCAAATCCGTCATGATTTTTATCCACGTTTTTAATTTCAGCCCTAACTTAGAAATATCATAACTTCTAGCTCAAAGCTCGGTTTAATCTTCCGTTTTTTTTAAAAGAAGCGTATTGAAGTTAGCTTTCCAAAAACATGTATTAATAATAGCCTGGAGGTTGCCTGCTAGCCTAGAGGAGACAGTAGAGGTTGCATAGATAGCTAGGGTTTTTGCTTATAGTTTATTTTCAGTCATCTTGAGTTGTATATATGGATTACTGTATTTGGGTTTTGAGATGTATTCTGAGTTTGTGTCTTAGACACTTAGATTTCTATATGTTGTATCTCTTTTCGATTTATGTTTTATCTATCTTCCTTTATGCTCTACCTTAGATGTGATTGAGTTTACATTCTGCTATGTCACCCCCATTCGGGGAGTATAAACTGTTTAGTCTTATACTGCTAGATGCATTGAGACCTAGGACAGCGGTCTACCGCCGACACTGCGGCGTAGGCTGGGCGTTGTTACGTTCTCGTGCCCTAACTCTAGGGTGCGGGTCGTGACACGTTTTTAGTGGTGGCCCATGCAGGTCGAGATTCGCATTAGTACGATTTCGTAGTAGCACAACGACTTAGTTGTACTACTACGAGCCTGCTATAGGATATATAAATTAAGGTGTTAGGATGAGAGGATACTCAATCACTGTTAGGATTCCTAGAGAGATTTCTGGGATGACCCTTGAGAATCTTATTTTGAATTCCGATTTAAACTCTTTTTTCTTGTTTTGATTCACCTTTTTCCTTGATTTGAATTTAATTTTGTGGATTCATTGTAGAACTTTGAATCCTGGTATTAGTTGATGATTTTGATAAAATTTTGTAGTTGTTGATTTAATTTTGTATTTAGATTAATATTTTCAAATCCAAGGTACTCAATCACACTTAGGATTCTTTGAGAGATTTCTGGGACGACCCTTGAGAAACTCATTTTGAACTTCAATTGGAATTCCTTTTCCTCTTGTTTGGATTCACCCTCATTCCTTGCTATTGAATTTAAGCTTGATAGGTTCCTCTCGTTTGAACCGATGAGAAGGAACATATCTTCATTATTCTTTCTCGCCATTATTCCCTTGTATTCTTATTTACCTTTTATCTTAAACTCTGTCTCATTACATTAATTATCCATATCTTGTCGTCCCTACCAGATGTACTTCGAAACCCTTGAATCTTCGTATCTTTTGCATGGGGAAGGCTAAGGAAGTGACGTAAATTATGTAGCTCAGAGAAGACGTAACTGGTTATTTTATGATGATCTAAAGGAAATCAAATGTGGAGTGTTCCATATGAAAACTTGAGATAGAAATGTGGTAAAGGTCTCGAATAGAATAAGGAGATGTATACTGCCAATCTGGAATCAATTACATTTAGAGAAATTTTGGGGTTATGAGATAGTTTATAGGTGTATTTAAAACTAATGAGGATATCAGAGGTCAACCTAGTTTTGAGAACTTAAAAAATCTTGGTTATTGATTCTGGGGAAAACTTTTACTCTGAGGCTATGTAGAAGGTTAGTAATGAAAAAGAGAAGTTAATTGTATTTAATAAGGATATTAAACAAGATGTTGCGAGAGAATGACTAGGGATAGAGAGAGCACAAAGTTATGGAAGTTTAGAGATTGTTGTGAAATATTTTTAGGAGAATAATATTCAAGGGTGTATGTCGAAGAAAATACGGAAGTTGATTTTATGATGAAAGATAAGTTTTGTAAGGCCTAGAGATTTAAATTAAATAATACGAGGAGAACAATTTGAACAAGTTCAAGGAATTCGTAAACGGGATTTAGAGGTTTTGGGTCAAATTTAAGACAAGGTGAAAGAACTTGAAAATTTAAATAAATGGTTAATGTTGATTCCTAAATGTGAGGGTTGTGCTTCAAGAGTGATGTTTGGAAATTCGAAATTGCCTACGGTAGTCATGGTAAGGGTTTAAGTAAAGGTTAAATTTTCATATGGAGGTTGGTGAGGTAAATATATGATTGGCAAGTTATGACCAGATGAACTTAAGAGTATCAGAAGCAGATGACTAACTCGATCTTCATTATTTTTTGTGCATTAATTACCACCTCTTGAACTCCCACTTTCTAATTGAGATCCTTGACGTTGCTTATCGTGACTTTGATATTCGGAATGTAATACTAGCTGTTACCCTCCAACAAATCTTATATACAAGACCTAGACGAGCTCACCTTTGTGTAGGTATATCATGTCCCACTAAAACCCGTCTTCTTGTACTCTATTTTTTTGATATGATTTTCTGGTCAACTGGCTAAACTATAACCTCTACCATTATACTAAATTTCTTCTTATTTCAATTAGAAATCCAGCCTTGACTCAATTCTTTCGACCCGACATGTGATGGTGTTCTGCTTGTTTCCTTAGATGCTTAACCTTGTACCTTATCTGATTACTTGACCCGTTGGTTAAGAAACTTGGACTATGTAATTCCTTTCATCATTACCACCCTTATATCTTGTGCTGCTAAATTAGCCTTAGTTTTGCAAGCTTATCTATTTTCGAGCTTGGTCATGACATATTTATTGGGTGGCCACCCACTAACATATTGTCTAATCAGAACCGGTACATGATGGTCTGATCAACCTATTGCACTTTGGTTCGCTTTTTCATGTATCAATCTACGAGAATGGAGACATAGTTAAACTTGACCCTAGAGTCTCATTCGCGATAGTCTTGACAATTCTCCTTGAAATCTTTTCATCGTCTATGAACCTCGTATTCGTACTCAGTCGAATTAAATTTAATCATGACCTGAACCTCCATCATTGGATGCTCGTGCTCATACTTTGATTTCATTGATTTCCCTTCTTGCCCAAATCTTGTTTTATCCCGAAATTGATCAACTTAGATCGTGTCAAGACAAAAATCTATTTGTGATTTATTGTGCCTAAATTTTTAATTTTTGCCATTTTATGGAATAGTAACCTTTTAATAATTTCTTAGTGCTTGTTAATGACCAATTTTTATATAGGATGGTAGACAGCCCTACAACTTTGATGATTTTTGTTCCCTTACCTTCCCAATTAGGACACCCTAGATTGTTTGTGTGTTGATACCATAGTACTATTTTGACCTAGAATGACCAGTGCACCTAGGTGAGACTTCTAACTGCTACGATATGCCCTGACCTTGTATACTATTCCTTCAAATTGCATGATTTATAATTTTTTTAGACCTTGATTGTTGGGAAATAGGGACGTCACCCCATTAGTATCAGTTGTAGATATATATAGGTTAGTCCTTGATATAGGGATGTGTGTCTCTAAACATGTAGCTTATGAGATTTATGAGAGATTATAGTATCAGCCTTGATAGGATGTACTAGTCTTTTGGTGAGTATAAATGTGTTATGAGAGATAGGGGCCTATATGTCTTAGTAATGCATCGTTCCTACGGTAATAGAATGTATTAGTAGATGGTTAATAGGAAGATAATAGTTTGAGCATACCTATAGCCTATGATCAGTTCCTTTTCATCCTTAGTTAAGACCACTTTAAAATAGGTCCAGTCCCTTGGATATAGGTTCCAGTCCATATTTTATTGAAGTTCCATTACCGCCGTACAGCAGAGCAGTATTGGAGGTATTCCTAGATTGACACTTTTTAGATGTCCGTTTATTATTCCAGTGTTAGGAAGTGTTACCTTAGATATTGGATAGGTTAGAGGCTCTAGAAGGAGTATTATCGATCTTAAATTTCGAGGACGAAATTTTTCTAAGGTGGGTAGAGTTGTAGCATCCAGTTTCCCAAATGAGGGTAATTTTAAGATTTTGTGTTTATAATTATTTTAATAATGATATTTAATTCATGATATGATTTTTGGTGATTTTAAATCATTTTAAAATTTTTTTATATCAATGACTTGTGGTTTTGACATTTTGCTAGTGAAACCCTAGAGACTGTTTGACCTAGAGCCTAACCATATGATTATGATATTTTAATATCATTTTTGACCTATGGATATTTTTGTATTTGACCTCTTTGAATTATTTTGATATTATTTTATTATTTATGATATTTTTTGGGGTTATTTGAGTCGGGTTCGAATTTCAACTCAATCCGACTTGAAACGGGGACCCAGGAGTAGTTTGACTCTAGTGGGACCCACACACTAGTTAGGCATGGCCCACATGATATTAATTTTAGTCCACATGATAGAAATATTTTAGTTAGAGGTTAGACTAATTATTATTGATAAAATTAGTGTGATTAGAGATTTTAGAATGACTAATTTAGCCCCAACCAATTAGCCCTTTCCTAATACTCATAGAATAGGTTAGTGGGGGCATTTTGGACCTTACCATAATAGGACAAATAGCTCCATATGGCCAGCCACTTTGGGAGAGGATAGGCTCAAGTTTATTTTATTATTCTCATCCACACTCTCTCTCTCTTGTTCTTCCCCAAATTCCTAGAGAGTAATCCCTAGCAATTTCTCCACCAAATCCTTCCATTTCGCCACCAAATCTTCTTCTTTCCTTCTCCATTCTAGCCAAGGAGGAAGCTACCCAAGTTTGGGAGGATTCGGAGCTCGTTCGTGTCCTTTTGGAATCTCTACGTGTCGGTGTCGCTCCGGAAAGATTTTTCTTCGATTCGATCTACTAGAAGGTATAAATCCCTTCTCCTTTTCATTTCTTCATGCATATAGGTCTATTTTGAACCCATAGGAATGACCCCAATTGTTGTATCTCCATTTGTGTCCATTTTGTGTCCATTTGGAGGTCATAGGAGTGTCCTTTGTGTTGTGGTTGTGTCCATGTGGGAAAATCCCAAATTTGGACACACTATGTGTTGTTGTTATGTATGAATAAATTATTACATGTTTAATCTCATATTTTTGTATTGGAGATGTGTTCTATAGTGTCTCATATATATATATATATTAGTGTAGATAGTGAGTTCTTGATACATTATGTTATATACTTGTGTTCTTTTGTCTCAAACTACCCAAATCCGTTATGATTTTTATCCACGTTTTTAATTTCAGCCCTAACTTAGAAATATCATAACTTCTAGCTCAAAGCTCGATTTAATCGCCTGTTTTTTTTAAAATAAGCGTATTGAAGTTAGCTTTCCAAAAACATGTATTAATAGGCCAAATTCTTTCTGTAACTTTTTGGAGAATTATTTGAGTGTCAGCTGTACGAAAGACAAACGCGTTCTCGGTGTTTTCGCGATTCTGGGAGTTTTCGGAAACGAAAACGCGATCCGTTTGAAGTTTCGGAAAGCTAACACATAAATCTATAACATACTTTAATCCTAAATTTTAATTCATGCTGAGATGGTGCAGTATTGATTATTAGTAGGAGTTACTATTCGGCATATGCATTTTGTGCACCCTTGTATGTAATATAATGTTCTATTTGATTTTAACCCATGTTAATGTATATACATTATGTAATTAAATAGAGAATGCAAGCATGAGTAAATGTTTAAATAAATGATGTATGAGGTATAAGTATCCTATCTAATGTAAGCATGTATAAGTATGGCTTGTAATGAATATGTAGGTTTTATAGTATGTAATGTATGGTGCATATAGTGGTACAAGAGAATAAATGAATGATGAATGAATGCAAGCATGAATGTAATGTAATAATAGATGTAATTTATGCAATATACAAGTCAATGAGATGTAATGTTCTATGTTAACACAAATCCTATATTACCTCATGTACCCCCTTATACTATGTTGACACTATCACACTTGACACATTGTTCACTTATACTTTGACACTCTTTGATATGTATATACTATGTATGCCCATTTAACCCTCACTTGCCTCTTTGCCATGTTCACATACACACACATAGCCTCTTAAATAAGTATTTATGAATATAGTTAACTTATCTATGTATGTATATTATATATATGTTAGCATATTGTGTTGTAATATATAAGTTTATATAACCATTTGAAATGCCATGATTATAGACCTAATGTTGAATACCAATATATGCATGTGTATATATGTGTAGACATATATAGCTTAAAGTAATAGATTACCTAGTGTATATCCAATGTAAATTCTTGCCTATTTGAGTATTGAATAATTGCATGCTATATAGATTTGGGTGTATGTTGCCTTGTATAGCCTTGTATTGATGTGTTCTTGCTAGGATAGTCTTGGTTAGGCCTAGTAAGACTTGTTGGGTTAGGACATGACCTAGTTTGACCTAGTTTGACTAGTGCAGTTGACCAGAGTTGACCAAGAGTTGACTTTGGCCTAGTTTGACCTAGATTCATGTAGAATGCATTGTAGTGCTTTATATTACCCTTCTGGACATGTTGTGACTTGTGTTGTTCTAATTAGGAGCCAGACACCTCTCTTCGGACAGTATCTTTACCTTGGACATTCAGATATCAGGCGAGTACATTCTCTGATCTTTTATACCTGTATGGATTATATTCTTGCTCTAGGTTACTCTACTTGATGCTGACACGTATCTTCACGGATTAGTACTATATGGATCCTTTTCTGAGATGTTATCCCTCTACGGGTGCATCGGGTATTTCATGTTCATGTACTTTATTATGTGCATCATGTACTCCTTGTACTCGTACTAGTTCATGTTTTTACATGTTCTCATGTGCTTCATGTGCTTCATGTGCTTTCATGTGCTTATCATGTGCCTCATGTACTACTCATTACATGAGTTCACGTATCTTAGCTGTATTCATGTGCTTATGACATAACTTGAACGGATCCTTGTGTATTGATTGGGGCGGGGTGAGTAGAATTGGTTATGTGAACACTATCCCCAGTAGCTATATTCATGTGCCTCCTTATTTGTATTTATGTGCCCCTAAGCCGTTTACATAACCATATTGTGCTCTAAATCACGTAGCCACTTACAGTCTCTACTATCATGTATTTACTTTCAGTTACAAAATATCTCTTGTTTACTCGTACTTCTTATTCAGCACTTCCTGTATTTTACTCTATTGCATGATTTATACTCCTAATCTGCTATAAACTGTTTGAGAGATATGTGCTCGCTTCTGTCCTGACTGGACCTGTTGATAAATTTTACAGATAGCCTGAAGGTTGCCTGCTAGCCGAGTGGAGACAGTAGAGGTTGCATAGATAGCTAGGGTTTTTACTTATAGTTTATTTTCAGTCATCTTGAGTTGTATATATGGATTACTGTATTTGGGTTTTGAGATGTATTCTGAGTTTGTATATTACATACTTAGACTTCTATATATTGTATCTCTTTTCGATTTCATGTTTTATCTATCTTCCTTTATGCTCTACCTTAGATGTGATTAAGTTTACATTCTGCTATGTCACCCCCATTCGGGGAGTATAAACTGTTTAGTCTTATACTGCTAGATGCATTGAGACCTAGGACAGCGTTCTACCGCCGACACTGCGGCGTAGGCTGGGCGTTGTTACGTTCTCGTGCCCTAACTCTAGGGTGCGGGTCGTGACATTCATAGGTAGCACTTTCATAGTATAATGATATGGTGACTTATAGAGTGTCTGTACCCTAGAGGTGATAGTTAGCATTGGTTCTAGAATAGTAACCCATTGTAGATAATTCTCTTGTTATCTATAATACCAACCAGTTTACACATATAGGATGTTAGTATGCCATACAACCTTGATGATTATTTATTGTTTCCCTTTACCCTTCTAGTGAGGCACCCAGTGACCAGAGCCTGTCCTTGAGTATAGTTGTAGTTCACCTAAGGCTGAGAGGCCTATATACATATAGATTGCAGATGATATACTTAGGACATATGTGATGGATTGTCGTTCTTGAGCTTATGTATATATGGTATTTGGGATTGGTGTGCTTAGCTTGTAGGTTTTTAGTTATGGGTGACTTGATAGGATTGGGAAGTTAAGAGCTAGCCTATTATAGAGTTTCTCTTTTGCTAAATTCTAGTTGCCAAAACTTAGGTAGCTGGCATAGGTAAAATCCTAAGAAGTTGACCAGCTGATGACCAAGTACTAGGATGTTGAGAAAATTGACTAGTGATTGACCCTTGACTATGTTTGACCTAGAAGGGGGTGCGATCATCTTAATATCGAGGACGAAATTTTTATAAGATGGGTAGGATTGTAACACCCAGTTTTCCAAATGAGGGTAATTTTGAAATTTTGTAATTTTAGTCTTTTAATAATGATATTTAAAACATGATATAATTTTTGGTAATTTTTTTAATCATTTAAAACTATTTTAAATCATGACTTATGATTTTGGTATTTTGATAGTGTAACCTTGGAGAGTGGTTAACCTAGAGCCTAACCATGTTATTGGAATACTTATTTGGTAATTTGTCATTTTTACGATTAATTTAATTTAATATATTTTATTAGGAATTTAAAATAATTTATTTGAATGGTGTGATTTAAATACTAGTTTATTTATTGCCATGTGATTGTAATTAGCCTAACCTAGATTGGACCTAACCTAGATTAGTCATACCTAGTCTAGTTAGCCATGGTTAGTAATAGTTAGTGTTGGTTAGTTGAGTTAAGTCGTGATTAGTTAAAATGAAATAGGTTGCATTAAGTCAAGTGTGAAGCCTAGGTTGTAGGCCCTTGATTGGACTTGATGGATTGATAGCCATTAGATTCACCCCAAAAACCCTAACCCTAACTTGGTGACCAGCTTAGGGATCTCCCCCCTGCTATAAAGTCCCTCTCAAAGTTGGTGCCTCCTCTTTATTCATCCCTTTATTTTCTAAGGAAAGGTTTGTTCTCCATTGAAATTTCTTCATAGTTTATTCAATAATAGTCCATTTTTATTGAAACTTCTTCCATTGTAACCTAATTAGTGACCCCCTATTATTGATGGAGGCCATTCTCAGGTTTGATACAATTTGGAGCCATTGGCTAGCTTGAGGAGATCTCACTTTTGGAGCTTTTCTTTGTAAAGGAACACACATAGGTAAATCCCATTTCCCTCCATGAAATTTTGGTTTCTTTACATGAACACCAAGCCCTAGGTTTTCTCTTACTATAGGGATAGGTTTTACATCCTCTCGTGTCCTTTACGTGTCTGAATCGGACACGTATCAGTGGACAGTCGCAGGTGTTCGACGAAATGCCCCAGTGGGTATTTCGATCGATTTTTCAGGAAGTAATTGAATAGGAAATTAAATTTTTAGGTTGCTTATGGGTTTCTGATGGTTTGGACACATTTCGTGTCGTATCGGGGTCGTACTGGATCCGTGGACACGCCCCACGAGCACGCGGTTCACTGTCCTGCTACCTCGTGTCCAGTTCTCGCTGGACACGACACGAGACACCACCATTTTTGGTCAGCACCTAGGGGCGATGTCTGACATGCCACCCACAAAGTTTCAGAGGGACTCGTGTCGTATCGGACATACAATCACGTAAGCACGCGATTTGTACTGCACTGCATGAGCGTGCAAGTGCTGTCCGATACGGGCATCGTGTCCTTCGTGGACACATCGTGGTGGTGTTTCAGGGACACGTTTGGGTAGGCCATCACCTGGCGAACCTAGGTGCACGAGCACGTGTCCTGGTTTGGCTCGTGTCGAGGGCACGAGGATACGGCACGAGTACACGAGCCAGTCTTCAGTGTAATTTTTGATACAATGTTTTGTTTTATTTGGACACTTCGTGTCCACTCTAGCGGACACGAATGGCTTTCCTTAGACACATGACATATGGTACACACACTGGTATGCCTGTTTGTGAAATTCGATGGTTAAATTTGAGTTTTCGAATGGATGGAACTATGTATCAGTGAGATGTCAGTTGGGGGTTTTATACTGTGAACTGACAGTTGAGTTATGAACCCATTTTTTCCCAATATTGGATGTTAAATTAGTTTAGAAATTAGAGGGTGTATACATACATATTTGTTACTGTTAAAATTTATTTGGTTATGAGTTGGTCAAATGTTTAAGGTTAACTAATGTTGAATGTTGTTACGGTCATTTAGGAGATTCACTGTTAGAGTGAATTCCTGAGATTCACACTCATTTTCCACATAAATCTCTGAGATGTATTGACCTATACTTTGTATCCCTCACTCATCCTAACTCCAACTATCACATACACACAAAAACTGAAATACCCACTGTCATTCATGCCTAGGATTGACACTGAGTTCATACTGCATTCTTCATTTTGTTCCCTGTTTTTCCTAATGTTTCCACATATTAATTCACATTAATACAACATGTACACACACAAGGATTGACCCTCACCTTCCTGTACACTGAAACCAACTCACTAAGACACATGACATTGAACATCTATGACCCTGTTTGAACAACTGAGAACTCACCTCTATGACCCTGAACCTGAGTTGGGTATCATAGGGAATGAGAATGCGAATTTGGGAATTGGTTTATATGACACTGTCATTGAGTTCTCTCATTCCTGTCAACTGCTTCTAATGCTAATTTCCTATATGAATCATCATAGTGTGTTGAATGAAGGGAATGGGGAATTCAAAATCAATTCACTGTTGTTATATTAATTGTACTGTCAAATTAGTTAACTGTCCTTTGATTCATTGCTTGTTAAAATTCTTAGGTATGTGTGGGTTACTGTTAATTGATTTCTATTTTCTCCTTAATAACTGAGAATAAATTCCTTTCCTTTAAACTAAATGGATGTTATTAGCCATGCTTGATTCCATTTAAATCTTTAGATTCATGTTGATTAAATGCTTTAGGTTGTTGAATTCGAATATAGGATTAGGGATTTCTGCTCACTGTAAATTGTTCACTGACTGTTATTTAACTGTCGAATTGATCCTAATAACTAGGAATAGATTCTTGATTGTTAAAACTAATTTTGATTCAATATCAAACTGCCACATGATTCCAATATCTGAGAACTGAAAGGTAGGCTAACTGATACATGAATCGTTTTCGAATGGATGAATAGTCACGTGGAGTTGAAATGCCATTGCCATGTTTCCTTACTGTAAACTGATTTCTTTATTAACTGTCAAGTATTAAAACCTGAGAATTTTTTCCCTTTGTGTGAAGCATGAAAACTTAACTGTCATTGACAGCCACATGAATCTGAGAATATGAGTGTAGGTAACTAGGATTTACATGGTTGTTTGTTTTCAAATTTCATTATTTAAACACCTGAACACTCTACATGGCACACACCTGAGTATCTATAAAATCTGGAATTGATTTCCTATCCTTAACTGATTTGAAGTTGTTCATATTGATTCAATGTGATGGGGTTATTCCTGAGAATCAATTTTATTCCCTAATGACCTGAGTTTGATTTCCCAATTACCATTGACATTGATTCATTTCCTTTAAAGCTAATTTAATGATTGCAATGACTGATTCAAATTTGTGCTGGAATGTTGAATGATAATTTTTATACTGGTATTGGTTTGCTTTTATATTGAATTCGAAATGGTTGTGATGGTGGATTGGCTTATCTAAGTTAACTGTCATGTTCTTTCAGCATATCACTCCCTATTTTCCTTCCTAGATTTCCCACACCCTCATTCACAGGAACCATACCACACTGTTTTGTGTTAACACACATACCCTACACTATGGCACCTTCTACACACATATGTAGACACACACATGCACATGCCCCATTGACACTACTCTTCATCACCCACAACATTGTATTCCTCACACATTCAATCACACACATGCCTAAACACATATGTACACACACATTTTACATGATTTTATTCCCTCTCTATCTCTACGTGCAGGTATATCATGAATATATATAATATGAGTATATATATATTCCTATACATATTGTGTATATAGATATGTATACATATGGGTACAATGATATATGGCCTAGTGTTGGTTTCTCTTTTCATGTACACCTCCATGTTCATACACACACATAGCCTTGCATGCTAGTCCCCTCTCTAACTTTCTCTTATTGTATAATGTTGCAAATATATGAAATCCTATATACATATAGCTATATATAAATTCTATGATAATTAGCTAAATTTGAATGTGTCTTGATGTGTGGCTTGTGTTTGGCTTGTATAGCCTTGCGATTGGTGTGTGATTGCTAGACTAGGCATGGTTAGGCCTAGTGAGACTTGTTTGGGCTAGAACTTGACCTAGTTGACCTAGTTTGACTAGTGTGGTTGACTAGAGTTGACCAAGTGTTGAGTTTAGTCTAGTTTGACCAAGACAGCATGCAGATGTATTGTAGATTACATTTATCATCCCTTGTATACATCTTGACTTGTGTTGCTCTAACTAGGAGTCAGGTACCTCATCTCGGATAGTACATTTACTTCAGACATTCAAATACCAGGCGAGTACATTCTCTGACCGTTTCATACTTGTCTGGATTTACATTCTTGTTCTAGATTACTGTACTTGATGCTGACACGATTGTTATAACGGATTGGTACTATATGGATCTTCTTTTGAGATGTTATCCCCTTGTATTCACTAAATACATATTATGATGTGCGTTTAACTTACATATTATATTTATTGAATACCCATATCCTTGTATACTCACTGTGCATATTGTACTCTCATTATCACATGAGTTCTAGGGATAGACCATTGTACACTATTGTATAACATTGTACAACTATTGTATAACTTTGTACAACTATTGTATAACATTGTACAACTATTGTATAACATTGTACATCTATTGTATAATATTGTATATCCATTGTATAACATTGTACACTATTGTAAAAGATAACGTAACTGGAGTGGATCCTTGTGTATTGATTGGGGAGGGGGAGTAGAATTGGTTATGTACTCAAATCCTATTGTACAATATTATATAACTATTGTATATGTCTATTAAGCACCTACGTACGATGGAGCTACCATTGCATTGTCCTAGACCGTTTACATAACCATATTGTACTCTCAATCACAGTTGGCTTACAGTTCTTACTTATCATATATAGATATTTTTTGTTATCAAATCTCTACTATTTTTCATATACATTCTTCTTTCAGCGTTTTATGTACCTTACTCTATTGTTTGCTTTATATTTCCTAACTTTATATGAACTGCGTGAGATATTTTGAGCTTGCTCCTGTCCTGACTGGACCTGTTGAAAATTTTACAGAGGATGATGAGGAACCCTACACCCCTTACCTGGAGCTTGCCTAAATGACACTCGCGACCTGGACCCCAGGGGAGGTTCAGGCAGCTGCTGAGGATGATACCTAGCATAGTGTAGATAGCTTAGACTGTTCTTTCTTTTCATGTTTAGTGGTTGTCCTTATTTCAGAGTTGTATATTTAGAGATGTTGAGACTTGTTATTTCATTCTGCTGTACCTCAGTTGAGGATTCCTTTATCTATTTCCATCGTGTTTCATTTTACCTTAGATTGTGATTGAGTTATACCTCTGTGTTGGACTCCTTTTGGAGAGTATTCATATTATGCTAGTTATAGTTCATGACCTAGAACAGCGTTCTACCGTCGACACTGCGGCGTAGGCTGGGCGCTGTTACGTACTCGTACCCTCACAGTGGGTGCGGGTCGTGACACCTCCTTAGAAAAATTTTATCCTCGAAATTAAGATGGCCATACTCCTTCTAGGTTAAACCCCCCACAATCAAGGTCAAGATAAATATATCTAATAATATGCAAATTGTGTCCTACTGGTCGTGATTTTACAGTCTCGAACAGGGTCACTATACTATCTATTGTAGTACAAAATATCCTGGCAGGTACTAATAAAATCACACATCAAGGTGGAAAAGAAGAACAGGAAAGACAGACCTGCTAACCCGTCACCTGCAGTGTTGGTCTCCTCGATCGTCGGTGCAAAAGCACTGCCCCTCTGGTGCTAGGCTTGGTTCTGCACCACATGTGGCCTAGCTCCTTCTATCTACTTCATGATACTCAAGTAATATCCACATTGATATTCCACTCCATTATACTAGGACACCATCTATATGGTATCTATTCTGCAATCTGATAATCATACCCGTCTATCCAGAACCATGTTACCAGAATCCTCGTCACACCAGTAAGTATGGCTGCGATAATCCATAGAGTCCGCAACTAATGTACTTACCTCTAGAATCATGGTATTTAAAATTTTTGCATTGCCGCTAGCTTGGCTGCGAAAATATTAAATTCCCACACCTGAGAAATATATTCAAAAATTAGACTCTATATCTCGGCCTTGCCAGCTAGTATGACTGTAGAAGACTCTAGATCAAGTTCGAGATAGTTTATAATGAGATTCTCAAGATAGAACTGTCGGAATCGAATTTCGAGATAGTTTATAATGAGATTCTCAAGGGTCATGTCCGGAATCTTCCCAAGTAGTCCTAATTGTGATTGAGAAACTCTCTATACAGCCTAATCGTATATCCTAATAGCAGGCTCGTAGCAGCACTCTAAGTCGAGCACCACTACAAAATCGTACTATTTGCGACTCTGACTTGCATGGGCCTTCAAAAAAACGTATCACGACCCGCACCCTAAGTAGGGGTACGAACACGTGGGTACGTCTAGCCTATGCCACAGAATCGACGATAGAATGTTGTATAGGTTGTCTATAATATACAACATCTAGACACAAAATAAAGGTACATGTCATCTCGGCATGGAGGTATATATTGTCACAACTCAATCACAAGACATCTAAGGAAGATATCACGAAATATGAAAGATATGATAGAAGGAAAATAACAGGAATAGATGTAAGATCCCACACAAGTTTAGTGTTAAAAATATAACAGAAATCCCAAATAATATATGTACTACAAGTCTGAAGTACTAGCTGGATCACAGTCCAGGCAAGCCTATCTAACTATTCTAAGCAGACGGTGCATCCTCTAAGAGCACCGGCTTTATGGGAATATCCAAGTCGTACTCGCTATCTATGTCGTAGCTATAGAAGGTCGAGCAGTCGGCCTCTAGATCATCTGTAAACATCAACGGGGTTATCCTGTCAGGATATGAGCAAGTACAAACACTAACAACAGTTCCATGTGAATTGACAAATTCTATAAAAGACAATTATAATGAAATATCAAGACTGGAATATAATCATGATATATAAAACTGGATATCATGTCAGGATATAAAATACTGGAATGTAGAACAATACAGGAATATCTGATGTATAATGTAAACATAAACAGTACCTTGAGATATTAAAGCGTTATGTGATCGGCTTGGGTCAAGATCAGGCTCTACTATTTGACCGGCTATGGTGCAAGAACAAGCGCAGGTAAACCTGTAGATCAGGCCGGCCAAAATGGAAAGCTATGAGGCAAGTAGTAACACAAGTCAGGCTTTACCCTACGTGAGGCGAGGGTAAAGCTATGATGCAAGTAGTAACAAAAATACAGGAGGGGTATTGTTCACATAACCTCTAATAACTCTCCATCCCCGAGTAGTATAATGGATCCAACCATGACACGTCATGACACGGGATTTAAAAGCAGGGGGGCAGCTCACACCTAAATCGGTGTCTATACAAGTACAAGAAAAACAAGATCGAACAATGTACCAATATACCAGGAAAGTCCAGGAATAATATCTCATGACAGGATTCGACGTATACTAGTTCGTGAACCATCGTGTCGAAAATCAAGTAAGACACTATAACTGAATCGAATATAGCAGATATCAAGATAATGAAAACTATCAATGAATGTACTCGCATGCGGTCTTGAGCTGTCAGTGAGAATAGATGCTCAGAGTGATGTCATAGACCTAAAGAAGAGATATCATAAGATAATTAGGGTTTAACAGTATATGACATGATTTCTAATATATACTATACAAATTTAGGTCAAACTCAGTCAAACTAAGTCACACCAAGTCAACTAAGTCAAACTAAATCAACTAAATCATACTAAGTCATACTAGGTCTAACAAAGTCAAACTAGGTCAAACCAAGTCAATCTAGATCATACTAGTTCAAAGGTTGACCTTCAGTTGACTTTTGGTCAACTAGTCATCTTTGGTCAACTTTTAATCCAATATAGGTCAAACTGGCTAATAGTTGAGTCACAGTTGACTTTTTGTCAACTGGTCAACTCTGGTCAACTCCTAGTCCAATCTAGGTCCAATATTGACTTGTAGTTGACTTTGAGTCAAAACATTCAACCTTAGTCAAGTAGGGTAAAATCTAAGTCAAGTATCATATTTTTAACCTCTACCTACCAAGATAACTCACTTCTAACCATTACCTACTAAGATAACCCACTTCTAACCATTACCTACCAAGATAACCGACTTCTAACCATTACCTACCAAGATAACCCACTTCTAACTATTACCTACCAAGATAACCCAAGTCTAGCCATTACCTACCAAGATAACCCAAGTCTAACCATTACCTACCAAGATAATCCAATACCTTAGATACTAGGTAATACCCTTACCTTAGTAATATAATACCATAGGTTAGTAGATAACTCATTAACCTAGGCTAATAGATCCTACTAATACTTTAGACTAGTATCTAACCGTCTATCTCAATATCCTACCAATACCTTACCCTTAGACTATAGGTAATCTCCATTACCTTGTCAATACCATATACATTACCTTAGCCTACTAATTTACCCTATAAGATACTGATTTGTATCTTTGGATACCCACTCATCTACATCCTAAGAAACCTAACATAGATACTAGATACTAGTAAGATACCAACCTATATCTTACCCTAAGATACCATATACCTTAGCCCTATTATTATCTTAAGACGTAATTCTGTTATCTATACATCAATCACCTATCTCGTATCTAATTCTGTCATCTATACTTTAAAATATTTGAATCTTTATATCTCTTTACCTTGGAAAGGTCGAGGAAGTGACGTAAATCATCTAGCTCGGAAAGGATGTAATTTGTTATCTCATGATAATCTAGGTCGAAATATAATATGATGGACCTTAATATAGAATTTTGAGATAGAGGTGTGGTAAAGATTGGAAATTAAATCAAGAGATCAATATTATCAATTAAAAACGATCACATATAGAGAAATATTTTGGATATAAATAATTCATAGATGTATTTCCTAACTGATGAGTATATTCGAGGTCAACTTAGTTTTGAGAACCTGGATAATTTTTGGTTATTGATTCTTGAGACATTTCACTTTAAGGCTATGATATTAAATTTAGGGATTTAGTAATATAGAAGAGATTTTTAACTTTATGCGATGATGATATAAAATTGAACCAGATTTTGCAAGAAAATGGCCAGGAACAGAGAGAACAAGGAAATTTTGAGTTATAGAAATTTAGAGGTTTTGTGAAAATTTAAATTTAAGAAGAATTATATTTGAAGGTATACGTTGAAGGAATTATCAAGGTTGATTTTATAATGGAGAATAAGATTTCTAAGACCTAGTGGTTTTAGATTGAATAACACGAGGAGAGTAATTTGAACAAGTTCAAGGAATCATAAAACTTGATTTAGAGGTTTCACATCTAATTTAGGACAAGGTGGAAGAATTTTGATTTAAAGATGATTTAGTGGTTAGTATTGAGTGCTAATAAATAAAAGGGCATGCTTCATGAGTAATGTTTTGGAAATTAGGAATTGAGCCTATGATGATCATGACAAGGCCCAATCTTCATAACGAAAGGGTATAAATTCTTGGTGGTAGTCATATAAAGGTTGATTTTCATATTTGGACTTATGAGATAAAGATATGATTGGCAAATGATGATTAGATAAGTTTGATGGTATCAGAAAGAGATGATTAACTTGACTTTCCTATGAAACCTTGTCTTTTGTTTTCCCTATAAAAAGGAGAAAATTGACTTATTTCATATCTTTGAATTATCCTTTAAAAGTTTTCAATATCATTGAATCCTAACTCCCTTGATCACGACCAATCGACTTTGGTCATCTTTTTTTGTTATATTAATATCTTGGGTAGGACTCAATTGAATTAAATTTAACTGTTACCTTGATCTCCATCCTTGGATGCTCGTGCTCAAACTTCGACGACCTTGTTCCCCATCTTGTCCAAATCTTGATTTACCCAAAAATTGATCAACTTAGATCGTGACGAGACTAAATTTTCTTTTATATATATCGTAATTGGATTTCAATGCTATTGACACTCGTGCTTTAAACTTTCGATTTTGATCATCTTTAGAATAATAACCCTTTATAGTTAATTCCTAGTTATTTTTTTGGTAACTACCAGTTTTCATATAGAATGGTAGACTGCCTTACAGCCTTAATGATTTATTATTTTTTTATCTTTTCCAGTTTGACACCCTAGATTGCTTGTATGTTTTGATACCCTATAACTTTTTGATATTGTATGACTAGTATACCTAGATGAGACCCTCAACTGCTACTGTATGTCATGACCCTGTATGCTATTATTTTAAATTGCATGATTTAAATAAATTTTCTTAAGACTTTAATTGTTGGAAGATTGACCTAGAAGGAGTACTACCAACCTTAATTTAGAAGACGAAATTATTTTAAGGAGGGTAGAATTGTAACTACCACTTTTCTAAAATAAGGATATTTTGGTAATTGTGTCATTTTTTTTAATTTTTGGATTCATTTATATTATTTTAATTGGTGTTGTGTTAGCAGTCGGTTTAACCTTAGCTAACCATGATTAGACTAACCATGACATTAGAAACCTAATTATCAAGTTAGATTTGAATTTTAAGTTTTTAGTCCTAATTAGGAAACTTCTTGAGTTGATTTTAGCGTTTTAAGTTATTTGACTTTTTGGGCTTTTTGCTAAAAGTGTCACTCCCACTTTTCTAGATTAGGGGTATTTTAGTCTTTGTGTGCTAATTTTGATTTTTATTATTATATTATTAATTTGTTGGTGTGTAGTTTTTGATTAGTGCTTTTAGTAGTAGCAAATGGTTTAACCTTAGTCAACCTTGATTAGAAGGCTAACCAGGTGATTAGAATCCTATTTGGCTAATTATATTTTAATTTAGAGCTTTAGCCCACATTAGGAAACAAATTAAATCAATATTTGGCTATTTTTACTTGTGGCTTTTTGGCCTTTTTAATGGGCTTCACATGGGATTTAATTGCATGACGGCCCATCCTAATCCCTAACCTAACCCTAGCTAACCCCTATGGCTGGCCAAACAGCAACCCCCCTCTTTTATGTAAAAAAAAACTTATAGCCGTCAAGTTTCACAAACCCAAGAATTCACCTTCTCTTCCAAAAGTCCACTTTCTCAATTCTCATCTAAATCCTTCCAATAGAAGTGCGTTGCGATTGTTGGGAGGAGAGAAACTTGTTGGAGACTTGCTAGCAAGGAATCAGAGGAGTTAGACTAGAGGAAATCAGCATCGACGCGTTTAGAGGCCCATTTTATTGAGATATTGACTCTCAACTGGTAAACTCCTCTAAACACCTGAAAATTTTGATTTTTCTTCGTAGATGCATCCATATAGGTACCCCTGACCTGTTCACGAAGTTTGGTAGGTTTTCGTATTCGTTTGATAGGCGTATCGAGAATTGAAAGTTCATATTTTTCGATTCTGCTTTCACGAATTTGTTGTTGTGTATATTTGAAACAACTATCGTGAAGATGGATCTTATTTGTTAGTTTTCGGTGTCCGAATCGGACACGGACATGCGTGCACGAGGCCCGTGCACAGCCCCGTGCATGCCCTGCTGTACGAATGTCATAACTCGATGCACAGGACACGATTTTGTGTGAAATTTCATGGACATATGGGGGTAACCTTTTTCTACATGCTCCTAAAATTTCACGATATTTCGTGTAGCGTGCACCGAGAAATCCAACGCACACTGGCCGGCTGAACCGTGGTCGCGCGTGAGAAATTGCCGCTGATACGGCCTTCGTTCGCGGACACAATGCGATGAGGACTAGTTCCAGGAGCACAGACACGAATCCATAGACCTAATCAACCCAGAAACTTGCCACGTGGCACGATGTAGCTCGTGTCGCGAGCTACGGACATCGACACGCGCCCACAATGTCACGCGCACGTGTACGTACAGC
>JANAVB010012999.1:14527912-14572912 GCA_029216955.1 Iris pallida | reverse complement strand
GGGTACTTGTTAGGAGTGCGCCACGACGGGCCACTATCATGTCAGGTTGGTCATGTCAGGAGTGCACCACTACGGGTCACTGTCATGTTATACTAGTTCCTTGCCATACCGTGCTGTGTACAATAGTTATTCTAAACATGATAAGTAAAATCAAGTTCATGACAAAAGGCGTAAGGATATAAAATGGGCGTAAAATACCTAATAAAATACTAATATAAAATAGGACAATAGAAGAGCCAAGATCAAGAAATAACAAATTCATCATAGACAAGTAGGTTGTGCAGGGTATATACTGCGCAGGGTGCCAAGTGCGCAGGGTGAGCTGCGCAGGGTACCAACTGCGCAGGGTGCCAAGTGCGCAGGGTGAGCTGCGCAGGGTACCAACTGCGCAGGGTGCCAAGTGCGCAGGGTGAGCTGCGCAGGGTACCAACTGCGCAGGGTGCCAAGTGCGCAGGGTGAGCTGCGCACAGATGGATTGCGCAGAAGGTAGACTGCGCAGGAGTAAACTGCGCAGGAGTTGGTTGCGCAGAGATGGATTGCGCAATGGTTGATTGCGCAGGGGTTACTTTGCGCATGGCTGGCTTGCGCATGGCTGGCCTGCGCCAGCGCAATACAGCGCAGCGCAAAGCACTGGCCAAGGATCTTGCGCAAATGGCCATGCGCTAAAGAGCACAGGTCAGGGTGCGCAAATGGCCTTGCACTAAAGAGCGCAGGCCAGGGAATAGTGCGCAATCGGCCAGGTGCTAAAAAGCAGTGGCCGAGAGCTCCACCATGGCTGAACTCTCAAGAACACCAAGTTCAAATCTTCACAACTTAGCCAAATCAAAACCAAATTTAGATTTTCAAAGTTCTAACTTGAGTAAAATTGAATTCTCTTCCACATGGAAGAATCAAAACAAGCTAAAATCAAAGTTTAATAGATCAAAACCAAGGAATTCCGAAAATAACTAAAATTTAGATCTAGAACAATGGAGACTCCAAATCACAAAATTCCAAGTTCTAATGTTGTTCTCCATGTCCTAATCTAGCTAATGAACAAATAAAAGATGGTGCTTATTTAATGGCAAGATGCACTTGCCTATAGGTGTGGGTGGAGGAAGAAAAAGAAGAAGAAATTAATGAAGAAATTATGGAGGAGAGAGAAGTAGGTGGGTTATAATGAGGGTGTTGTGGTGGAATGGGGGTGGAGTGTAGGCTTATGGTGTTCCATGCATGTTGAACCAAACCAAACCAAACCAAACATTCTCCACAAAATAAAACCAAGCCATGGTTAAAACCTGCTTACAAGAATCAAAAGACCACATGTCCAGGAAAATAAAAATACGTGCCAAAATCAAATACGAGCATAATACGAAATACGAAAAATGTACCCGCTGGTACCACTGAACTCACCCTTATAGTTTTCTAGATTTTTGAGTCATGTACCCGCTGGTACCACTGAACTCACCCTCATAGTTTTCCAGATTTTTGATTCATGTACCCGCTGGTACCACTGAACTCACCTTCATAGTTTTCCAGATTTTTGAGTCATGTACCCGCTGGTACCGCTGAACTCACGCTCACCATTCTCCAGATTCTCGAGTCATGTACCCGCTGGTACCTCTTAACTCACATCTCAGTCACTCTTTCAGGTAGCAAGTCATGTATGATCATACTTCTGAACTTTCTTCTTGAAGGAGATCCTCCCTCATGATCTAATACCCGTACTCCCAGTGCACAAAAAGGGTAGTCGATCCACAAATTTCCAAAACGGCCATGTCCTCGTTACCTCTGAGTCGTTCCACTTCCTCCAAAAACAAATCACCCCTTGCATAGAACTTCCATGTACTCATTACCTCTGAGCCGTTCTATGTGCCCTTCTTCATTGAGCCCACTCCTGTCATGTCCTCATTACCTCTGAATGGGAAGGCTCCGTCGAAGAAACCTTCATACTTGCCATATCCTCATTACCTCTGAGTAAGTATGATCCCCTTTCGACCTATTATCTGTACCCACAACCGGAGTACGCCAAGGGTAATAGGTCCACAAATGTCCTCTGTTGACCACAAATGTCCTCTGTTGACCACAAATCTTCTCTGTTGACCACAAATGTCCTCTGTTGACCACCAATATCCTCCGTCGAGTTCGCTCCTGCCATGTCCTCATTACCTCTGAGTAGGAAGACTCTACGTTTAAAAAACTTTTCTACTTGCCATGTCCTCATTACCTCTAAGCAAGTATGTCGGTTCCCCATTATCCTATTATCCGTATCCTAAACCAGGATACGCCAAGGATAATAGGCCCACAAATATCCTCAGCTAAGTTTCTTAGCACAAACCTACCGTCTCATCATGCCCCAGGAGCCCAGTTGCTCTACGACATTTCTTTTTCCAATACCAAGAGCACCCATGACCACTTTGCCATGGCTGCTTCAGGCATCCTGACCAAAACTTGTTATTTGTACCTAAAACCAAGGTATGCCATGGGTAACAGGTCCACAAATATATCCCTTATGCGGGGGAGAATATTACCGCAATATCGCAGGTACAACAAACAAACACAAATAAAGGGTAGAAGGGAAAGTACTCTTTATTTGAAGGAAGAAAAAAGTGTTACATATTTCGGGATCACGTCCCTTTCAGAAAGAAAGAAAAAAAACAAAACAAGAGGCCGACTACAGCTCAGCATTACACAATTCCAGGAGCCAGTTTCTCACCGAGGTGGTCCCCCGCTTAATCCGTCGTCGAGCCCGACGCTCGGCCTCCTGGAATAACCGTTCCCCATTATCCAAGCCCAAGAGCGCCTGACAGTCGTCTTCCAATTTCTTCAGGGCAGTCTCCAGGTAAGTCGAAGCCTGATTAACCCCGTCAGCCTCTTGAACAATTAGCCCTCAACTATTTCGGGCAGCCTCAAGTTCAGACTCCAAGAAAGTCAACTTTTTCTGAAGCGCAAGGATCTGCTCCCGCGTCTCAGTAATCTCATGAGAGACAGATTCCTTTCGAGCCGTGACGTTTTTATTCGTATAACTCAGTTGATCATACCGATCAGATAAATCGCTGAGATCCTTCAGTATGGCCGATCTGGTCTTATCTCGAGCAGCCCTGGTTCTCTCTATAACAGCAATAAGGGAACCTCGCTCCTCGTTTATAACAACAGACAGATCAACCTGCCGTAATACTCGAAGCTCGGCCACCAGCTGATCAGCCTCTGACAATTTCGCCTCCAGAAGCGAAGCCATCCCTGCATCACCAGGAATATTCCTTAAGATATTAATTTGACCTTGGGTGCATTGCCGGGCCAAGGTGAAGGAGGTCCCTCTTTCCACAGCAGCATCGATTCTCCTCTTCAAATGACAATGAAAACTGGCAACCACGTCCTGTAACGCGTCATCCAGAACTTCAGCAGAAGATGGCGTCAGAGGAAGCAGGGACAGCAACGTCGGAGAAGTAAAGCTGGAGCTTGCCACCAGGGGGACAGAGTCTGAGTAAAATGATGCATGAATGGCGACTAACTCATCTTCCGCCGCCCGGAGAGCTCGAACACTCGGTAGAGCAGAAAGGTCTATCCTCAGGGCCACTGGAGCAGAGGATGACGCAAGGACCATCGTTCACTGCCCCGACTGCCCTGAGACCTGGCTCGTTAAACTCGAGCCTCCAGAAAGCCCGTCAACACGAGCAGGAAGGTAAGGGGGTACACCCCTCTCCACCAGTGCCCCTTCGGCTGGATTTGTCTCAACAATGTCCATCCCCGATACTGGAGAGGCAGGACCTGTATGCCCAGAATAACAATCAATCGACGTAACCCGAAGGACGTGATGATAGAGCAGATAGGCTTCCTTACAGGTTAAGATTCGGCTAATCTTACCAGAGGAGGGGCATGAAGGCTGCAGCTCATCCACAACTGGCATGGTCCCCTCACCCGCGATCTCCGAGTAAAACTCAATCACGTCCTCTGTCCCCGCCACTTCGAAGGAGGATACAGATTGATCTGCGTCATCTTAAAGAGGAATAGGCTCACGGGAGTCCCCGTCATCTTGGGTCACCACCTCGGCATCTTGAAACTCTTCTTCTTCTCCTGACACCTAAAAGAGGAAACAAAGACGATTAGAATTGAAGCTAGAAGGAAAGAAGGAAGAAGGAATCGAGAGCGATTTTGTTACCTCTGATGTAGGGTTGACTTCTTCTCCACTTTCTTTTATGGCTAGCGGGCGGTGCCTAGTCGCAACCAGCTTTCGGGATCGAGAAACACCGCTAACAGGAGAAACTTGCCTGCTACGTTTCGGAGTAGGACCAAGCACAACGAGTGACTGATCCTCCAACATCTCATCTGACAAAATAGGCAGATGATCCACCTCTGCGTCTGCCACTGGAAGGATAGAGTCATCTCTATCATGCTCGTTGCCTTCATCACCCTCAGCAGCAGAATCCAAATCTGGTGCTTCGACTCTCGTCTTTCGTTTCTTGGCCCCTTGAGAGCCTTTCTCCAGACCGGTACCAACAATAAAACTGGTACCTGGGTTAAAATCGATCGGGGGTTTGTTCGCCATGACATGATACAAAGCCGCCATATACAAGATCTCCACTGACTCCTTAATGACAGGGATCGAGAAAATGGTATGAGTATGGAATGAATCATAATATTGCCGAGCCCTGATACCATCAAGAAGGCTACCTTCATAACCAAGACAAGAGCTGGGGTTGTCTAGACAAAGTTGGCTGTATCCAAACTGTCGGGCAAACCTGCTACGCAGATAAGGCTCCAGAAAGACAGTATTGTGGTTACGATGCACCAGATATGCGGGGCGGATGTTACGCAGCCATAGGAGCATCTGGCCATCCAGAAGCTGAGGGGGCGCAATACCGTCAAGATGTACAGCCTCTATGTCCCTGGCAGTAAAGCGAGGGACGGATACAAAAATATGATACTTATCTGCCCTCGCCAATGCCATCCGACAAGCCCGCATGGTCTCACACTCACAAGGCTCATCACGATAGCGGAAGATAAATGGGTCATCATCACGCACACCGTCTGTAACGTCCCAGTCCCAAAATACGTAGGACTAGGAACGTAGTCATGCTAGCTGTATTTATATAAAGTATACTCCAATATATGGAAGCCTCGTATAAAAACATAAGCTATAAAATGCAGTAAAACCACAACTAATCTCATCCACACAAAATAAATGAATAGAAGATGTCATATAATGAGAATAAATTGTCTTGATACAATATATTGGGCGGAGACAAATCCACTACCAACAAGTAAAGGAAAAATACATAAGAAAAGATATGAATTTGGCGAGCGAAGCGAAGATGATCCAAATGCAATCATCCTCGAAAGAATGGCGATGAACACGACTAGAGCTAGAACACCTGCGAAAGACAATAACACACACCTGGGGAGATAACCAGGTCCTCAGAAGGATGTAACAAGACACATAATATCATGCCATATAAACTGAATAAATATCGGTAAAATAAATAAGTAAATCGAATTATAACATGTTCTAATATGCACCTACTGAACGAGCGTACCATCCCCCTAACCAAACAAGGACAGGAGATGGTAAACTAATTCACGGTGACGTATCTTTCCATGCTAATAATCCAATATGGTATCCGGACCCCAACAAGGTTCAATACCTTCTCATCGAAGTAGTAAGTCACACCTATAACCAAACAAGGACAAGATGTGACAAACTAATCCGCGACAAGCTATTGTTCCAAGCCACGGTCAGATACAAGTACCCAAACCAAAGGTACTCGTACCTAACAGATAAGGGTAGCCTAACCGTTCTAAGTGAATACAGTTTAAGAACAGTTCATAGTCGCATGACTACCCAGTCAAGTCGAGAAATTAACAATACAGTACCTCAGTAGCGAGTCACAATACTATATACTATTCCTCAGTATCGAGCGAGTCTATAGCATATAGTCTACCTATCGTTCCTCAGTAGCGAGCGAGTCTACGATAGATAGGTTGGTAGTCAACTTCCAATCATGTTCTTCTCGCCCAATGCTAACTCTATAACCGCTAAGTCAAACTAGCATGCAATCCTCTATTAGCGGTTATTCCTATCGCACGGCTTGTACGTATTGGTGGCCAGCCAATCACGCACTTCCGTGTTCTACATGCGAAACACAACTTCGTGGCACAACATGTCGAGGCCACGAATGCAACATACAAAGGTGGTCCAATAAATCTAGGTTTAATGTGTAAAAAAAATAATACATAGCAGAATATAAATGAAAAGTAAGTTCTAACAGGTTATGCCATGTATCATAGTTTATTTGCATAAAGAAAATAATAAACATGCATGAAATATGAGCTAAAATAATTTAAACAGCAAATGACAAGGTGTCTTGCCTGAGGTTCTTGCTAGTGAAACCGACAATCCCGTTTGGTACAGAATAGTCACAGGGCTACACAAGATAACTCAGACGATGTGACAAACTTCTAAAATAAAAACCAAAAATAAAATATTCTGAAAAATTTATGGGAAAAATATATGACGTGTGTTTTTCTGTCAGTATTCCGAAACTTCAAACGGATCGTCATTCTGATTCCTGGTTCTCCCAGAATCTCAAAAACACTATAACGTGTCAGATTTCGGACCACTGACACTCCACAAATTTTCCAGAAAATTAAGTTCCGAATTTATGAAAATAAAATTTATATTCAGAAAATATACCTCAATACGATTCCAAACAAAAAAAATTGGAGGTCAAACGGAGTCCGGAGTTGGGAGTTATGGTCATTCGAAGTTGCTACAACCTTTGAAAATTGAGGCTGAATTTATGACGAAAAAAGAGAGAAATTTTGACAAGGATGGTTTGAAAGAGGGTTTGTAGTGAAAATAATATGGAGGAGTACCGACTTATTTATAGGATGTGGGAATTCCCAATTAGATAAGAATTAGGATTCCTTTAAACCCAATTTAGATATTTCCTAATTTAATTTAAAAGCAATCAAATCTAAATCCAAATCCAAATCCAAATCCAAATCTAATTTAAATCAAATCAAATTCTCTTAGTTTAAAATCAAATAAATTAAATCTAATTTAAATCTATTTAAATTTTTAGCTCAAAATAAAATGAGATAAATAAATTTTGAATATTTAACTATTTAAATAAATCCAAAAATCAAATCAAGATTTAAATGGCCACCATAACTTCCAAATATATTTTTCAAAATACCAATAATAATAATTTTGAAAATAATAAATATTTTAAAATAACTTTTTGCATAATAAATCTCGAAAATTATATTTTTATTTAAATTAAACTAGCAAATATTTATGAAATATATGTATGCATGAATAATATTATTTATTCCAAATAAAAGGCCTTTCATAAATAAAATCATAAATTTAGGAAATTTTGATAGCTAAATTAAATATTACATATATTATTTTGAAACTATAAAAATAAAAAATGTTTTTCTCAAAATATGTACGCTCGCACATATTCGTACTCGTCGACCAACTACGAAAAATAAAATTTTGTGCGCGACGTACAATACGACTATGCGACGTACAATACAAAAATTTTAAATCAGTACCAAATTTAATATATATAAAAAAAATATAGTAGAAATTTAAGGGTTTTACATCCTACCCAACTTAAAAGAATTTCGTCCTCGAAATTAAGAATTAGGAGGAGGTGAGAAGGCACAACGGTAGATAGGAGGGTTTAAGGAAGTTTATATGGTCGTAGTCTAGGTTGAGGGTATGATTAAGAGACGATTGTAATAACTCTTAAATTCAAGTGATTAGAAAGTCAAGATTATAAATTTAGTGTCGAGAAAAAGGTCGAGTAGTTCAAGACAAAGATATGGTTACATTGGATGGTAATGGTCATGTTGATAGGACCGTTAGAGGAGTTTTAGTACGACGCTTTCGTCCTTCTAAAATAGGTGAAGGCGAACGCAATATAGAGTTCGAAGGAGGCGTTATCGAATACGAATACGTGGTTCAAAGGCGACCGAATAATTCAAAAGGAGTTGTCAAGGCAGTCGCGGATGGGACTCTAGAGGACAAGTATAGCTATGTCCCCATTCACGTAGGATAATATGTGATAAGCGAACCAAAGTGCAATAGGTTGATCAGACCATCATGTACCGGTTCTGATTAGACAATATGTTAGTGGGTGCACCCAATAAAATATGTCATGATCAAGTTTGATAACGAAATAAGCTTGCAAAACTGAAGCTACATTAGCAGCATGGGATAGTCAAAATATGTGCAAGGGAGGTACTGATGAAGGAAATTAAATAGTCCCGGATCTTTTAAAATCAAGGCTCGCCCGAAATGTGGGCCTATACAGTTGTCCTAGTGTTTCTTCATTTATGGCTTGGTAGACTAGATAAGGTAGGGTCCTCTGAATTTAGAGACTAAGTGAACTTACCAATGTGGTTCACAAAAAAAATAGTTTGTTACGTGGTGAGGTATTCTACCCAACTTACAAGAGTTAAACTAGTAATAGGATGAGACAATGGGTTAAGCAATCAAGATAAAGCACACATTTAAGCATTTAAGGAACTAAGTAGAACAAATCACATATCGGGTCGAAAGAATTGAGTTGAGGTTGAATCCCTATCCGTGGTCGAAAATATATCGGCATCATGGTAAAGATTATAGTTTGGCCATTTTGACCATAAGGTCATATCAAGAAATAGAGTACAAGGAGATAGGTTTTGGTGGGACATGATATGTCTACAGGAAGGTGGGCTCGTCTAGGCCTTGCATATGAAATTTGTTGGAGGAAATAGTCTAGTGTTTCCAAATATACAAGTCATGGTAGGGGAAGCCAAAAGATCAAAAATAGAAAGTGGGAGTTCACGAGGTGATAATTAATGCACAAAATAAATAAGATCAAGTTAAAGCATGAAATAAAATTAATTAAAGAATCCAGTAAAATAATAAGTTAGGGGCACAGTTCTAGTGAGAAGATAATCTTCTAGATGAATACAGTTAAAGAACCATTAACTCATTATTCAAATTGAAAATGGGTTAGAAGGTCGCAATTAAAAAGATCTAGAATTGAAGGAAGGTCGAGTAAGTCGAGGTAGAAATACAGTCACATAGCTGGGTAGATGACTAACAACACTTGTGTATATACTACTATCATGGTCATAAGTGACATGGCAGTTAGTGTGAAATACTTCTAACTCATTAGGGCAACCTTTGTGGCCTCCATTAAAATTTTGCTCAAATTTTCTCCAAAAGTCTCTAAATAAAATTTTCAAAAATAACCACCCAAAATTTGTATTCACTGTAAGTCGTTCATTTTAATCATGACCAAAATTTAAATCACTTTCATAAATCTCAAAGCAAACTTTATCACGTTACTACTAACCTTTTCCAAAATTTAACGTGTAATTCAACTATTTAACTCAAGAGTTCATAATTTACGAATCCATAAAATTTCACAATCAATCAAAAATTTAACACTTTCAAGTTCTCAAATAACTCATAATAAAACTCTCAGCATATTAAAAGCAATCTCAAAAATTAAGCTCAATGCTCTCATCAATTTTAACTTCCATTCATGCTAAGTTATTCCAACAAAATCACAACTTTTAAATGGTAACTTCCTTTAACCAACCAAAATAACTTTCCATCACATCCTTCGAAATTCTCCCAAAATTTTAATAGTAGCAATCCCGTATTAAACTAAATTTTCAAATAATCTCATCAGTCAACATCTTTTTTTTTTTACCAAAAATCCAAATAGATTTGTAAATCCTCAATCATAGGACACAATTTAAAAGAAAGAAAAAAATTTCAAAAATCGTTTTCATAACTTTCAAATATTTTAAACCAAAATTCATCGTCATTACTTCCACTTAAAATTTAAAATTTACTAATCACGAAAATCGCAAGTTGTATAACTCAAATTTAAATAATTTCTACGACCATTTTTAAAAGCTAAGATCATTTTCAAACCAAATTTATAACCGTTCAAAGGTGTATAACCATACTCCAATAAATCATAAACATCAAAACTCGAAAATCAAATAAATTTTATATTTGTTCAAAGATGTATAGCTATAACCCCATAATTCATAAATATCAAAACTCAAAAATCCAATCAATTTCTTAAATCAAGTATAAAATTCTATAAATCCTCTAGTGCTTACTATTAGAAATCTCAAGATAAAAACCTTCCTTGTTAGTATCCTACTTTACAAATTACTAATCATTAATCACACTAAAAATTTTTTTTAACTCAATTAGAGTCTTGAATGCATTCCAATTGCCAATATAACCATTCTAGCCATATGTTTGACCTATGAGCATATACTAGTGTAGTCATCTTCCTAGTTGACACTAAGCATGAAAATAAGAATCGATGGTAGAAAGGAATCAAGCAAGATGCAGTTTAAGGAAGTCGAACGAGAGTTCGGAATTTGAAGCCAAGGGAAGAGGTCAAGCTGTATGGATGAGATTACTATAATTCTAATCCTATGTTGCAGGTTCACATCGGTACAGTAACGTAACTGAAGTGACAAACTCGACCTGCATGGGCCACCACAAAAACATGTAACGTCCCAGTCCCAAAATACGTAGGACTAGGAACATAGTCATGCCAGCTGTATTTATATGAAGTATACTCCAATATATGGAAGCCTCGTATAAATACATAAGCTGTAAAATGCAGTAAAACCACAACTAATCTCATCCACACAAAATAAATGAATAGAAGATGTCATATAATGAGAATAAATTGTCTTGATACAATATATTGGGCGGAGACAAATCCACTACCAACAAGTAAAGAAAAAATATATAAGAAAAGATATGAATTTGGCGAGCGAAGCGAAGACGATCCAAATGCAATCATCCTCGAAAGAATGGCGATGAACACGACTAGAGCTAGAACACCTGCGAAAGACAATAACACACACTTGGGGAGATAACCAGGTCCTCAGAGGGACGTAACAAGACACATAATATTATGCCATATAAACTGAATAAATATCGCTCAAATAAATAAGTAAATCGAATTATAACATGTTCCAATACGCACCGACTGAACGAGCGTACCATCCTCCCAACCAAACAAGGACAGGAGATGGTAAACTAATTCACGGTGGCGTATCTTTCCATGCTAATAATCCAATATGGTATCCGGACCCCAACAAGGTTCAATACCTTCTCATCGAAGTAGTAAGTCACACCTACAACCAAACAAGGACAAGATGTGACAAACTAATCCGCGACAAGCTATTGTTCCAAGCCACGGTCAGATACAAGTACCCAAACCAAAGTTACTCGTACCTAACAGATAAGGGTAGCCTAACCGTTCTAAGTGAATACAGTTTAAGAACAGTTCATGGTCGCATGACTACCCAGTCAAGTCGAGAAATTAATAATGCAGTACCTCAGTAGCGAGTCACAACACAATATACTATTCCTCAGTATCGAACGAGTCTATAGCATATAGTCTACCTATCGTTCCTCAGTAGCGAGCGAGTCTACGATAGATAGGATGGTAGTCAACTTCCAATCATGTTCTTCCCGCCCAATGCTAACTCTATAACGGCTAAGTCAAACTAGCATACAATCCTCTATTTGCGGTTATTCCTATCGCACGGCTTGTATGTATTGGTGGCCAGCCAATCACGTACTTTCGTGTTCTACATGCGACACACAACTTTGTGGCACAACGTGTCAAGGCCATGAATGCAACACACAAAGGTGGTCCCTTAAATCTAGGTTTAATGTGTAAAAAAATAATACATAGCAGAATATAAATGAACAGTAAGTTCTAACAGGTTATGCCATGTATCATAGTTTATTTTGCATAAAGAAAATAATGAACATGCATGAAATATGAGCTAAAATAATTTAAACAGCAAATGGCAAGGTATTTTGCCTGAGGTCCTTACTGGTGAAACCGACAATCCCGTTGGGTACAGAATAGTCACAGGGCTACACAAGATAACTCAGACGATGTGACAAACTTCTAAAATAAAAACCAAAAATAAAATATTCTGAAAAATTTATGGGAAAAATATATGATGTGTGTTTTTCTGTCAGTATTCCGAAACTTCAAACGGATCGTGATTCTGATTCCTGGTTCTCCCAGAATCTCAAAAACACTAAAACGTGTCAGATTTCGGACCACTGACACTCCACAAATTTTCCAGAAAATTAAGTTCCGAATTTATGAAAATAAAATTTATATTCAGAAAATATACCTCAATATGATTCCAACAAAAAAACTGGAGGTCAAACGGAGTCCGGAGTTGGGAGTTATGGTCATTCGAAGTTGCTACAACCTTTGAAAATTGAGGCTGAATTTATGACGAAAAAAGAGAGAAATTTTGACAAGGATGGTTTGAAAGATGATTTGTGGTGAAAATAATATGGAGGAGTACCTACCTATTTATAGGATATGGGAATTCCCAATTAGATAAGAATTAGGATTCCTTTAAACCCAATTTAGATATTTTCTAATTTAATTTAAAAGCAATCAAATCTAAATCCAAATCCAAATCCAAATCTAATTTAAATCAAATCAAATTCTCTTAGTTTAAAATCAAATAAATTAAATCTAATTTAAATCTATTTAAATTTTAGCTCAAAATCAAATGGGATAAATAAATTTTAAATATTTAACTATTTAAATAAATCCAAAAATCAAATCAAGATTTAAATGGCTACCATAACTTCCAAATATATTTTTCAAAATACCAATAATAATAATTTCGAAAATAATAAATATTTTAAAATAACTTTTTGCATAATAAATCTCGAAAATTATATTTTTATTTAAATTAAACTAGCAGATATTTATGAAATATATGTATGCATGAATAATATTATTTATTCCAAATAAAAGGCCTTTCATAAATAAAATCATAAATTTAGGAAATTTTGATTGCTAAATTAAATATTACATATATTATTTTGAAACTGTAAAAATAAAAAATGTTTTTCTCAAAATATGTACGCTCGCACATATTCGTACTCGTCGAGCAACTACGAAAAATAAAATTTTGTGCATGACGTACAATACGACTATGCGACGTACAATACAAAAATTTTAAATCAGTACCAAATTTAATATATATAAAAAAATATAGTAGAAATTTAGGGGTTTTACACCGTCTTCAGAGCCCGGTCTCATCAAAGACGGATAATGTATCAGCAGCCACCCCGTCAAATAGTGATAGGGCAACTCAGTTCGTTCAAAATCCTTGGCCACGTCGCGAGCAATGACTTTGGATGTGAAGGTACGAAGGCCACGGTGTATGCTACACATCATTGCTGGAAGAAGAGCTAGCCTGATTCGCAAAACTAACTTCACAGCCGGAAGGATGAAGTTACGACTAATTCTCTCAATAGAACCAGCTCCTCCCGAGACTACACAATTTCGTAGCCAGATCATCAAAAATCCCGCCAGAAGTGCCTTCTCGGACAGCTCTTGGGTGTCCTGGTAAAAGTAACCAAAAGGGTCAGTCTTACTCCCGAATCTGTCAATGGTAGTGGCCACTCTCCTAGCCGACGACACCAAGTCCTTAACCGCTTTCCGAGATCGAGGGCGACAAGAGGTAACTTGACCTGAGGCATCTGTCGGAAAGAGATAGTGCACCCAATCCTTGGTGTGGGGAGCATTCCCTTCCGAGTTACTATCCTTTCGGGTTATCTGATGATATGTGCTTTAATGGCACAGTATCTCTTGGTAAAGAGCCACGAAGCCAGGATACCGTCGTTCCAAATCTTCGAGTTCCTCATTAGAGGGAGTATACGCTTCAAAAGCTTCGTCCCCCCAAGGAAGCTTGGAGACCGCATGCATTTCATGGAGCGCGAGTCCCATTTCCCCTACAGGTGTGTAAAAGGTTCCCGTACGGCAATTATATATCTCCAGCAGAGACATGAACAGCTTCTTGTTTATGGATAAGCCATGACTGGTGCCTCGGATAGCGTGGTAAAGGCCAATCTCATTCAAAAAGGCCTCATACTACTGCAAGATCCACGTAGACAAATTGGTCCACGAGGGAATAGGGTATACCCAACCAGGGAACATCAACCGGCCAACGGGATAGGAGCCCTTCCGAGCAAGTTGATTTATAAAAGTATCGGCGGTAGAAAATGTGAAGTTAGGGCTCGCCACATTCAAGAAAGAACCTGGGACCAATCCCGTCACAAAACAGCTAGTATGCACCTTGTCGGCAGTCACGGACTTCAGATTGTTATTATAATGGATGTTTTCCACGAATATCCCACTTCTGGTAGGGGTTAAAGTCTCCTTCATCTTCTGGTCCAATAGGAGCATATTGAACCAAGATAATGGGAAGTGTCGCTCCATCTGGGGGATGCGGATCGCCATCCCGTTAGAGACAAAACTCCAATTCTCCGACACCTCCAGAACATGACTGTTCTCTACGGTCAAGGTGTCACGACCTGCACCCACTGTGAGGGTACGAGTACGTAACAGCGCCAAGCCTACGCCGCAGTGTCAGCGGTAGAACGCTGTTCTAAGTCTATAACTAACCATCAACTCATACAGTATATAATGTACTCATCATGATCAACTCCGAACGGAGGACAAGTATAAGATATGGTGTATCTCAATCACAGTCTAAGCACGATAAGAAACATAGAATTGTAACTAAGAATTTGAAGACAAAAATAAATACTGAAATAATAACAACATCAGAATAATCTCAAATACATCTCAAGTCTCAATTCTATACAACAAGCTCTAAATGAAAATAAATGCAAGTCTACTAGACTAAATCCTAATCACTCCTGAGTGTCGGGCCATAGGTAGCTAAGCCATCTCCTCAGTAAAATGTAGGGCATGTGTCCTCAAGGTAATCATCTGTAAAATTTTCAACAGGTCCAGTCAGGACCGGAACGAGCACATCTCATCTAGTAAACCCAAGTAAATGACAGAGAACTATAAAGCAGTTATAGACAGTTGTATTGATGAAAATGGCAGTTTATATTCAGGTGATGGTAAGAAAGACAGATAAAGTTCAAGGAAAGTAAATACTAAACAAGAGAAGAATCATAGCAATGAAGACTGTAAAAATAGAACTAGCTGAACCAGGGTAATATGATATAAAGTCCAGGCGACAATGTAGACAAGTGTAACTCCAATGTAAGTCCAGTACAGGATGAATCTCATACAAGATGAATCCAGTAAGGGACGATTACAGTCATAGTGATCAATGATTCCAGGGTGAGTCCAGCCTATACTCTAGCAGTGTGTTTTAAAATTCCGAGATCGACATGTAAACGGCTATGGGTAATCCGGTACATCACACACCTGGCCGGGTGTGTGATGGCTATCATTCCAGTATGATTCCAGCAAAGGGTGGTTCCAGAAATGGGGTATGTCTACATGTCTTACTCTAGTATTTTTCCTCCCAGCAAGTGAATCCAGAATTCCGACACAATGATTCAAGATGAGTCCAGCCAAGTACAATGATATCAGAAAATGATTCCGGGGTGATTCCAGTAAATAATTCCAGTAATAGAAGCCAGGAATGATGATACCAGTAATAGAGACCAGAAAATAAATGTGTGTCGTATACATGAATCCAGAAATAACAGTACGTGTTTGTAACAGAGAATCACATACAGCTAACTAGAACTGAAATACAGTAATTGACAAATAAATGAGAGAACTATCAGAGAATGTACTCGCCTGATACTCTAAAAAGAGTAGTGTAATGTCAGATGCCTGCACCAGAGTCACAATATCCTAAAATAGAGCAGTATAGGTTATAATGTGCTTAAAATAAGACCAATGAAGTCTATGATGCAATCTACATGTTTTTAAGTCAAATCTAGGTCAAAGTCAACTCTAAGTCAAACCTGGTCAACAGTCTAGGTCAACAATCTAGTCAACTAGGTCCATCCTAGTCCAGTCAAGTCTCACTAGGCCTAACCAAGCCTAGGCTAGCAAACACACACCAATTCAAGTCACACTAGTCTACATTACCCAACACTCATGTGTATATATTTTATATACACAAGACTACACAAAGGACCCCCCATAGGCTATGCTACCTAAACTATATGCCATACACCCATATAGGCAATACACACATATCAATTCCCATATGTATACATACATTCTAATTGTATATCTACAAGTTAAATATTTGAATATAACTATATGTATCTATCCAAACTCTACATCTAACTTTATAACTCAACCCTATAGGGTATATAACAACCCTCTACTACTTGGCATTTTCTATATACTATGAATATACTTAAGATATAGGATAACCTGGGTATCCATGAACACCATCTACTAATGTAGCCATTGCCTACATTTTCCTCCTAAACTCATATCACCCTCACAATATCTAACACATAATTAAAGCTAAATAAAATATGTGAAGGACTGAACATATAAAATAGACTATTATTCTATACACTATCATACTATATCCTATAGAGTTCTCCTTGATTTCTGCTCCTCTTACTGTTATCACTCCTCCCCTTATATACACATAAATATTACTATCAAGACACACATATATGCATATACCTATAACACTTAACTCTTACTCATACCCAAGCCCATTCCTATCATTAACTAACTGTTACAATGGCCTGCTCACCCACTCTCTGATATTAACTAACATCTATAATTCAATTTTTCTGAACTAAGCATCTTACTAAACTAACCCTAAACTCTGGGTCAACCTGAAATTAAACTCCCCAAATCAAGACTTAACTGGTACTAACTCAAGATACTAGCAATCTACCAAAAACCCCAACTAACAGCCTACTGCTACTACTCTAAACCACTGCTCTGCAAATGCAAGCCAGGACAAGCCAAGGCTGCTGCTAAGGCCTGCAGCTGCTGCACCTGCAAGGCCAACCAAGGCAAGGCAAAACAGGCTGCAGTTGCAAAGCAATACAAACCAGGCCAGCCAAGGCTTACTACTCTCTATTGCTACCTTCTTCTGCACACAAGTGACCCCAAGCCTGATATCCAACCTCCCCCACTACCTGAGACTGAATGGCCTAGCCAAGCGGCTGCAAAAATACAACCAAGGCAGGGCAATCAAACCACTGCTAACCTCACAACATCCAGTCTGACAATTACAACTCTGGAACCTACATTCAGTCTAATAAAATACATCAATCATATATGTTAAACTAATACAATTATATTTATATAACAACCAAATCCCCAATCCAATTTCGATTTCAAATCAATTAAACAGTGTTCAGTCCAATACGCAGGGATGTGTCATGTGTGGCAGTGCTTGTGTGTGTGCCAAGTGACAATGGTGAGTGTATATAGAGGAACCTGTGTGCAAACTCAGGCAGGTGATGTTAATACGTGAATAAAAACCTGGTGGCAGTTGCATCTCAAATTCTAATCTAAATTGAATCCCTTTCACTAATTATTGAATCAAAGAGTCCCCAACACCAATACAACCCATCATTCCACAACAATGACATGGGATGAATTAACATAGCAATATTGACATTGAAAAATCAGTTTAGAAAAGGAAGAAATTCAGAAATATGGTTTCCAGGACTGTGTATCAGTCTAGTCCTAACCCACATTCGAAATCCCATTTACAGAGCAAAACCCGAATCTAACATAACAAACCCAACTAGCAGTAGTTAGGACACTTGTAGGAAACAAATTAGTGGTTTAAACAGCATTTAAAAACATATTAAGAAGGAATCAAATTCAGGATTTGAATTTGAACACAGGTATCAGAAAAAAAAAGGACAGTTCAGGGAAAAAGAGAAGGAATTCGAAATAAAATAACAAAACAGAGGTTGGTAACATTAATACACATGTTAGGGAATTAAACATGTCGATTAAACACTAATCATTCAGTTTAAATGGAAATAAAAGTTCAGTTTCGAAAACAGGGAAAATGGTATCAGAAAAAATGATGGGAAAATACAATTTCGAAATCAAAACATTCAAATCAATATACAACACGTGTCAGAGGGTGCACAGACATTGGGACATGTTATTCGTGTCCAGGGAGAGTCCCTCGTGTCCAGAAATTGAGACACGAAGTGTCCATGAGCCACTGAACCCTGTGTCAGAGACAGTGCAATGCACTGTCTCGTGCACGTGTGTCGAGCCACAAAGGACACGACACACACATCTTTGCGTGTCATGTACGTGTCCATAGTTAGGGTAGGTCTAGGTGTTCATGTACACGTGTCTGCCTTGTGTCCACGTGAGTCATGTCCAAAGAAAATAGTGCGTATCAGTGAACGATTTCTGTGCGTGAAATGACAGTGCGTGACCCATGTGAACGCGATTTCTTCACGCACAGTACACGAAAGCTCGTAAAATTTTGCGTGCGTGATGTCAGTGGGTGCCCGTACGTGCCCACAAATTTTTGTGGCATATAGTGTCGTGTCGTGTCCTGTAGGACACTCGGGCAGCAGGGGACTGCACGAGGCCTGTACTGTGTCCCGTGCGTGCGGTACGTGTCCGAGTTGGACACGAAAAACCCCTAAATTCGTGCTCAGACACATAAATATATAATCTACATATTAAGAGCTATCCAAATATATAATTTGTTTTGAAAAACAATAACATTCAATCCATTGAGGCATTCTATCGAATACCTATACAACACTACGACACGTGTCCGATACGGACTCCAAACGGACACAAAAATTACCCAAATTTTAGGGACACCTAGGGGACTCCTAGATCTAGACCTATATGCAAAGAAAACTGAAATATAAATCAATTTGGAGGATTTTACCTATATGTGCAAAAAGCTTGGAAAAGCTCCAAATGGAGGATTCTTCCTCTTGATGCCAAAAGCTCCAAATTGTCCCAAAGCTGGCATTAAATTCCACATTTAGAAAATAGGAGGAAATTAGGTTCTAATGCAAGAAACTAGGATTAAAAAGGAATTAAAATGGATTTATGGGGATTTTTGGAAGAGGGACAATACCTTTCTTTTTCCAATGTTGAAATGAATGAAAGAAGGAGGCAAGCCTTAGAGAATAAGTGTTTATATAGGGTGGAGATCCCTATGGCTGGTCATTTAGGGTTTGTTTAGGGTTAGGGCTTTTAGTTATGGGCCATGGGCCAAGTCATGATCAAAATAAATCATTTAGCCATAAGTCATTTCATGAAACCATGAACCATGACTTAAATGCACTAAACCAAATCCTCTCATTCTAAAATTAGTTTCTAATGACTAAATGTAGGTTAACCTAAGTTAGACTAGGGTCACCATGGCTAGGGTTAGCTTCTAGGCTAGTTCACTAGGTCTCAACAAGTCAAGTCAACCTAAAATTCACCAATTCAACAAATTATCAAATAATTCAAATAAGTCAAAATGACCAAATTACCCCTAGGCTAAAAATGATAATTAAATCATCCTAATGACATGGTTAGGCTCTAGGACATGCAGTCTCTACGGTTTCACTAGCTGCACACCAAAATCACAAGTCATGACTTTAAACAGTTTTAAATAGTTTAAAAATTATTAAAATTACCAAAAAGCATAATGTGAAATAAATATCAATGAATAATAATTAAATTACAAAATTTCAAAAATACCCTCATCTGGAAAACTGGGTGTTACAATCCTACCCACCTTATACAAATTTCGTCCTCGAAATTAAGATGATCGCACCTCTCCTAGGTCAAACCCACAATCAATCAAAGTCGAAGCAATACAATCCTACTGGTCATGATTCCACAGTCTCGAGCAGGGTAGCTACACTATCTAGCAAATGCAAGCAATATCCTGGCAGGTACTAAAGGAAATCACACATGGAAGTGGGGAGGAAGAACAAGAAGGTCAAACCTGCTAATCTATCACCTGCGATGTCAGTCTCCTCGGCTGCCATCGCAAAAGCTCCACCCCTCTGGTGCTGAGCTACAGGTGGCCTAGCTCCCTCAAAAGGAGGTACAAAGGGACAATCTATCTTCTGGTGGACAGCTGACCCACAGAAATAGCAAACCTTCAACCTCTTCCTGTACTGCTCCCAGATGTGTCCCGGCTTCTTGCAATAGGAACAACTGATCGCCTTCGGGTCCTGACCCCGATACTAATGCTGCACCTCCTGAACTCCCACTGGTGCCTGTGTCTGCTGAGTCTGCACATGAGGCCTCTTGGCCTGGCCTCCGCTGCTGCTGGTACGGTGAGCGTCCCGTCCCCTCTTGAGCCTCAGCTCAAGGTCATCCTCAGCCAATAAAGCTCCCGTCAAAATCTCCTCGAACGTGGCATCCCTGTTGCCCTTGGTCAAGGACATGACTTCCTTGACCAGACCCTTCCGGAACCTCTGGGCCTTCGCCGCCTCGCTCAAGCCCTCTACGAATCTGCTGAGGCGGCCAAACTCCCCGGCGTACTCCTCCACTGACAGGCTCCCTGTACTAGGCTCTCGAACTGCGACTCCAAGGCTCTGAGCGCTGAATCTGAAAAGAACTTCTTCTTGAAGAAGCCCCTGAACTCCTCCCAAGTCTGTCCAGCTACCCCCACCCTAGGGTCTGACTGATACCAGGTACGAGCAAGATCTCGCATCCGGCTAGCTGCTGCCTCTATCTGGAGATCTGCCGGTATCCGGGCCAGGCGAAAGATCTCCTCTGCTCGATCCACTCGTCAGCATATAAAATCCCCTCTGTCCCCAGGAAGTCTCTGGGGCTCATCTTCTGGAACTGCTCTATCCCCGGTGTCCTCGGCTGCTGAATCACTGGTCGAGCTGCGACTGCTGAAAGGGCAACTCCATGCCTCGGTCCTGTCGAGCCTGCTGCCGGTCCATAAACTGCTGGAAGTAGGCAAACATCTGTGCCGCATCCACGTGTCCTGTAGGCGGCGGCTGCTGGAACTGCATCTCTGGGATGACTGGATCCTGCCTCTGAGCTGATGGAGGCATACCTCCTGCTGCTGCTACTGAAGTCTCAATATGGACAGAGGTGGCAGGAGCTGCAGCCTCCCGACCCTGCTGATCTGGCTGAGAGGTGGCAGTCCCCTCTACAACAACTGCTGCACACCAGAGCGATGTGATCGTGTCTCCACCATCCTGAAGACAGATCGTACAAAGAAGTCAATACTGAGCAGGAATCGATATATCAAGGAGGATAGTTATTTCAAAGAAGGCAAATCAGTACGATATGTAGATGGCATGATTTAAAGCAGAATTTTTCCTAACTGTGATTGAGTGCCTCTCCGGTAAAGCCTATCTCTCAGTCCTATCACAGGCTCGCAGCAGTACAACTAAGTCGCCGTACTACCACGATATCGCACTAATACGATTCTCGACCCGCATGGGCCACCACTAAAAACGTGTCACGACCCGCACCCACTGTGAGGGTACGAGTACGTAACATCGCCCAGCCTACGCCACAGTGTCGGGGTAGAACGCTGTTCTAAGTCTCTAACTAACCATCAACTCATGCAGTATATAATGTACTCATCATGATCAACTCCGAACGGAGGACAAGTATAGATATGGTGTATCTCAATCACAGTCTAAGTACGATAAGAACACAGAATTGTAACTAAGAATTTGAAGACAAAATAAATACTGAAATAATAACAACATCTGAATAATCTCAAATACATCTCAAGTCTCAATTCTATACAACAAGCTCTAAATTAAAATAAATGCAAGTCTACTAGACTAAATCCCGATTACTCCTGAGTGTCGGGCCATAGGTAGCTAAGTCATCTCCTCAGTAAAATGTAGGACATGTGTCCTCAGGGCAATCATCTGTAAAATTTTCAACAGGTCCAGTCAGGACAGGAACGAGCACATCTCATCTAGTAAACCCAAGTAAACGACAGAGAACTATAAAGCAGTTATAGACAGTTGTATTGATGAAAATGGCAGTTTATATTCAGGTGATGGTAAGAAAGACAGATAAAGTTCAAGAAAGTAAATACTAAACAAAGAGAATCTTAGCAATGAAGACTGTAAAAATAGAACTAGCTGAACCAGGGTAATATGATATAAAGTCCAAACGACAATGTAGACCAGTGTAACTCCAATGTAAGTCCAGTACAAGATGAATCTCATACAAGATGAATCCAGTAATGGACGATTCCAGTCATAGTGATCAATGATTCCAGGGTGAGTCCAGCCTATACTCTAGCATGTGTTTTAAAATACCGAGATCGACATGTAAACGGCTATGGGTAATCCGGCACATCACACACCTGGCCGGGTGTGGGATGGATATCATCCAGTATGATTCCAGCAAAGGGTGATTCCAGAAATAGGGTATGTCTACATGTCTTACTCAAGTATTTCCCCTCCCGCAAGTGAATCCAGAATTCTGACACAATAATTCAAGATGAGTCCAGCCAAGTACAATGATACCAGTAAATGATTCTGGGGTGATTCCAGTAAATGATTCCAGTAATAGAGCCAGGAATGATGATACCAGTAATAGAGGCGAAAATAAATGTGTGTCGTATACATGAATCCAGAAAAACAGTACGTGTTTGTAACAGAGAATCACATACAGCTAACTAGAACTGAAATACAGTAATTGACAAATAATGAGAGAACTATCAGAGAATGTACTCGCCTGATACTCTGAAAAGAGTAGTAATGTCAGATGCCTGTACCAGATTCATAATGTCCTAAAATAGAGCAGTACAGGTTATAATGTGCTTAAAATAAGACCAATGAAGTCTATGATGCAATCTACATGTTTCTAAGTCAAATCTAGGCCAAAGTCAACTCTAAGTCAAACCTGGTCAACAGTCTAGGTCAACACTCTAGTCAACTAGGTCCATCCTAGTCCAGTCAAGTCTTACTAGGCCTAACCAAGCCTAGGCTAGCAAACAACACCAATTCAAGTCACACTAGTCTATATTACCCAACACTCATGTGTATATATTCTATGTACACAAGACTACACAAAGGACCCCCCATAGGCTATGCTACCTAAACTATATGCCATACACCCATATAGGCAATACACACATATCAATTCCCATATATATATATATATATACATTCTATTGTATATCTACAAGTTAAATATATGAATATAACTATATGTATCTATCCAAACTCTACATCTAACTTTATAACTCAACCCTATAGGGTATATAACAACCCTCTACTTGGCATTTTCTACATACTATGAATATACTTAAGATATATGATAACCTGGATATCCATGAACAGCATCTACTGATGTAGCCATTGCCTACATTTTCCTCCTAAACTCATATCACCCTCACAATATCTAACACATAATTAAAGCTAAATAAAATATGTGAAGGACTGAACATATAAAATAGACTATTATTCTATACACTATTATACTATATCCAATATAGTTCTCCTTGATTTCTTCTCCTCTTACTGTTATCACTCCTCCCTTATATACACATAAATAGCACTATCAAGACACATATATGCATATACTTATAACACTTAACTCTTACTCATACCCAAGCCCATTCCTATCATTAACTAACTGTTACAAAGGCATGCTCACCCACTCTCTGATATTAACTAACATCTATAATTCAATTTTTCTGAACTAAGCATCTTACTAAACTAACCCTAAACTCTGGGTCAACCTGAAATTAAACTCCCCAAATCAAGACTTAACTGGTACTAACTCAAGATACTAGCAATCTACCAAAAACCCCAACTAACAGCCTGCTGCTACTACTCTAAACCATTGCTCTGCAAATGCAAGCCAGGGCAAGCCAAGGCTGCTGCTAAGGCCTGCAGCTGCTGCACCTGCAAGGCCAACCAAGGCAAGGCAAAACAGGCTGCAGTTGCAAAGCAATACAAACCAGGCCAGCTAAGGCTTACTGCTATCTACTGCTACGCTCTTCTGCACACAAGTGACCCCAAGCCTGATATCCAGCCTCCCCCCACTACCTGAGACTGAATGGCCTAGCCAAGCTGCTGCAAAAATGCAACCAAGGCAGGGCAATCCAACCACTGCTAACCTCACAACATCCAGCCTGACAATTACAACTCTGGAACCTACATTCAGTCTAATAAAATACATCAATCATATATGTTAAACTAATACAATTATATTTATATAACAACCAAATCCCCAATCCAATTTCGATTTCAAATCAATTAAACAGTGTTCAGTCCAATGCGCAGGGATGTGCCATGTGTGGCAGTGCTTGTGTGTGCCAAGTGACAATGGTGAGTGTATGTAGAGGAACCTGTGTGCAAACTCAGGCAGGTGATATTATTACATGAATAAAAACCTGGTGGCAGTTGCATCTCAAATTCTAATCTAAATTGAATCCCTTTCACTAATTGTTGAATCAAAGAGTCCCCAACACCAATACAAGCCATCATTCCACAACAATGACATGGGATGAATTAACATAATATTGACATTAAAAATCAGTTTAGAAAAGGAAGAAATTCAGAAATGTGGTTTCCAGGACTGTGTATCAGTCTAGTCCTAACCCACACTCGAAATCTATTTACAGAGCAAAACTCGAATCTAACATAACAAACCCAACTAGCAGTAGTTAGGACACTTGTAGGAAACAAATTAGTGGTTTAAACAGCATTTAAAAACATATTAAGAAGGAATCAAATTCAGGATTTGAATTTGAACACAGGTATCAGAAAAAAAAGGACAGTTCAGGAAAAAAGAAGGAATTCGAAATAAAATAACAAAACAGAGGTTGGTAACATTAATACACATGTTAGGGAATTAAACATGTCGATTAAACACTATTCAGTTTAAATGGAAAGAAAAGTTCAGTTTCGAAAACAGGGAAAATGGTATCAGAAAAAATGATGGAAAGATACAATTTCGAAATCAAAACATTCAAATCAATATACAACACGTGTCAGAGGGTGCACAGACATTGGGACATGTTATTCGTGTCCAGGAAGAGTCCCTCGTATCCAGAAATTGAGACACGAAGTGTCCAAGAGCCACTGAACCCTGTCAGACAGTACAATGCACTGTCTCGTGCACGTGTGTCGAGCCACAAAGGACACGACACACATCTCCACGTGTCATGCACGTGTCCATAGTTAGGGTAGGTCTAGGTGTTCGTGTACACGTGTGCCTTGTGTCCACGTGAGTCGTGTCCAAAGAAAATAGTGCGTATCAGTGAACGATTTCTGTGCGTAAAATGACAGTACGTGACCCGTGTGAACGCGATTTCTTCGCGCACAGTACACGAAAGCTCGTAAAATTTTGCGTGCGTGATGTCAGTGGGTGCTCGCACGTGCCCACAAATTTTCGTGGCATATAGTGTCGTGTCGTGTCCTGTAGGACACTCGGGCAGCAGGGGACTGTACAGGCCTGTGCTGTGTCACGTGCGTACGGTGCGTGTCCGATTTGGACACAAAAAACCCCTAAATTCGTGCTCTGACACATAAATATATAATCTACATATTAAGAGCTATCCAAATATATAATTTGTTTTGAAAAACAATAACATTCAATCCATTGAGGCATGCTATCAAACACCAATACACTACGACACGTGTCCGATACGGACACCAAACGGACACAAAAATTACCTAAATTTTAGGGACACCTAGGGGACTCCTAGATCTAGCCCTACATGCAAAAAAACTGAAATATAAATCAATTTAGAGGGTTTTACCTATATGTACAAAAAGCTTGGAAAAGCTCGAAATGGGATTCTTCCTCTTGATGCCAAAAGCTCCAAATTGTCCCAAGCTGGGATTAAATTCACATTCAGAAAATAGAGGAAATTAGGTTCTAATGCAAGAAACTAGGATTAAAAAGGAATTAAAATAGATTTATGGGATTTTTGGAAGAGGGACAATACCTTTCTTTTTCCAATATTGAAATGAATGAAAGAAGGAGGCAAGCCCTAGAGAATAAGTGTTTATATAGGGTGGGGATCCCTATGGCTGGTCATTTAGGGTTTGGTTAGGGTTAGGGCTTCTAGTTATGGGCCATGGGCCAAGTCATGATCAAAATATATCATTTAGCCATAAGTTATTTCATGAAACCATGAACCATGACTTAAATGCACTAAACCAAATCCCCTCATTCTAAAATTAGTTTCTAATGACTAAATGTAGGTTAACCTAAGTTAGACTAGGGTCACCATGGCTAGGGTTAGCTTCTAGGCTTGTTTACTAGGTCTCAACAAGTCAAGTCAACCTAAAATTCACCAATTCAACAAATCACCAAATAATTCAAATAAGTCAAAATGACCAAATTACCCCTAGGCTAAAAATGATAATTAAATTATCCTAATGACATGGTTAGGCTCTAGGTCATGCAGTCTCTACGGTTTCACTAGTTGCACACCAAAATCACAAGTCATGACTTTAAACAGTTTTAAATAGTTTAAAATTATTAAAAATTACCAAAAATCATAATGTGAAATAAATATCAATGAATAATAATTATTACAAAATTTCAAAAATACCCAATCTGGAAAATTGGGTGTTACACACGGCATCTCCAAAGAAGAAAGCAGGCTTCAAATATTTTCCTTCGAATTTCCGGAGTTCATCATAGCGTTAAGGAAATGGAAAGACTGGTGCTTGATGGCATTCAGTCTGGCCAGAGGCTCATCGCTCAGAAACTGGTCCGTCATATGCTGAACAATATAGTCGTACCTGTAGCCGAGAGCAGCTTGGGCACTACCCACCAAGAGTTCTCCAGCAGCGTTAACTGGCAGATTCACTAAGAAAAGACAGAGAAAGATAAGTTAAACGGATGGATAAAGATAGCTGATTGGGTGCTTCCAAGCCTCATGCGGCTCAGAAAAACATCCATACGGCTCCATGAAGCCTTATGCGTCTCCGAAGCCTTATGCGGCTCCAAAAGCCTCATGCGGCTCAAGCTCAGAAGAACTTATGCGGTTCTGTGCAATAAAAGTCTATGCGGTTTAGCGTCGCTTATGCGGCTTCGCTGACGAAGCACATATACAGACAAGGTAGTTTTCTTATGCGGCGCAGCTCAGCCGTAGGGCGAACATACGACTTGCAAAGACTCATACATAAAGTATGCGACGTAGCGATGGCAGTTAGGGTTCTTTAACTCATACATTGTCCTTACAGTAATGGGGGGTGAACGTCGATGAACATCAGGCACGACGACCGGCGGAGGAGCAGCCGCAGTCGAGGCAGAAGTAGAGGCTGCCTTCTTGTCCTTTGCTACCACGGTCTTCTTGGGAGCCATTAGTTATCGAAGAGGAGAAGGGCAATCGAGATAGGGAAGATTTGAGGAAAAAGAAAGAAAGTAAAGAAGCCCTTTATCTCTTCTCCTCCTATTTATAGGAGGACGGGAGAAAGAGGACACGTGGGCCAATAACCACCTCATAAAAAGTGAAACCGACTCCTCGGATTTCGTCTCCAAGATTCACCCAGGGCGTAAAATCGAAAGATTTAATGAGATGACCCTTGGGATTTCCTCCTACAAAACGGTACTGAAACGAATTTGAGGCAATTAAAGACCCACACACGTGGCAGAAGCTATGCGGCTGAACAGTCCCCTGCGGCTGAACTACCTACGCGCTGAACAATCTATGCCAAGATATCTATGCGGTCAAGGTTTCATATGCGGCCAAAAAAGAATATACAGCCATGCTTCTTATTCAAAGTATTTCAATTTTGCAAATTAAAACTTTGAAGGGGATCTTAGAAGCATGGAAAATATTAAAGAAAATGACCCATGCGGCCAAGGAACCTCATGCGGCTCAGATAGTCTATGCGGCACAGAAGGACCATGCGGCATAAGGGACTATGCGCCTAAGACATCCCATGCGGCTCAGAAGACACGTGGCGTAACAGTGTTCCCCTCCGACCTATGCTGTATTAATTACTTTGACGGCTGACAACTCTGAAAAAAGTGACAGCCCTGACACAAGAGAGGCAATTATGACTCTGTCATAATGACAGACCCCTAGGTAAGAGAAAGAGATCTTTGACACAATCCTCGAGATCCATAAAAATGCCATGTAGCCTTGCCACGTGGGCGTTCGTATGCGGTCGAGCAAAGACTCCTCATACGGCTCAGAATGAAGCCGTCCTATGTGGCTCAGGCCGAAACAGTCTCATGCGGTCAAACGGAGGCCTTCCATGCGGCTCAAGCGAACCATTTCCATGCGGCTCAGGCAGATGTATCCCTATGCGGCTCGCAATGATCACCTCCACGGTCCAAAGGTTCAAGGGAGGTCCACTACCCAGGCAGCCCTGACACGTGGCCCAAAACCATATGCGGCCCAAATCTTATGCGGCACAATCTTCATGCGGTTCAGATCCCCCCAGTGGCTCCTAGGACACGTGTCCTAAGCGATCAATCTTCCAGATTTATTGCAATCAAAGATTGGGTCAAATCCAATAATCTGGGACACGTGGCAGGAGAATAAATCAAATTTATTCGCAGACATCAAAAGATCATTATGAGGAAGATTTATTCCAATCAGCATTAATTGCTGATGAGATTTGGTGTAATCTACACTGTCCAGATTCATCATAATCAAAATAATAGCCTAGATTGGGCCAATCCACAGGCCGCCGCCATCTCCAAGAAGTAATCATTTACAACCATAATGATCATCTTATTCCTATAAATAGCAGGGTGCCATTCCCTACAAAAAAAAGAAGATAGGCACACAGGCAGAGAGATACAAAAAAGAGCACACATATAGAGAGAGAGCACCAGAATACTTGGAGAGGAGAAGCAGAGAGAGCAAAGAGAGCATTTCTTTCAACGCCAAGCAATCTTCTGGAGCCAAGGCTGCATACCGATCTTCCAAGGAGTAAGACAGAGCTGCCGTCGCTTTCCCGAGCCTCTATCGTCACCCCCAGAATCTAAAATAAACATTGTACTTAGATTGCTGTACCTAGGTTTTCGTCCCTAGGCTTTCTTTGTACGAGCGAGTTTGTAACGTAAGTAAAAGTTCTGTCCTCCGATAATTGTTCTGTTTTTTTATATTTTATGGCAAACAACGGCTGCGTCGGGGGTCGACTCACTGGAGGGGGCTGGTCGCCCCAAGCGGGAAGAGTAGCTTTGAGCAGATCATGCTTTTCTCAACTGCTATTATAAATATATTATATATAATAATATTATATATATATATATATATATATATATATATATATATATATATAAATATATATATATATATATATAAGTTGGGTTTTGGGTTCGTCAGGTAATTCGACACATGACCCAGAGACCAACCAGATTTTTGATCAAATATTTTAACCCAAACCCAGCCCGAATCGAGTTTCTTCAACCCTTACCCAACCCATTAACGGGTATCTTCGATCGGACCCGGGTTTAGCCCACCCAGTTGCACCCCTATTTGCTTGGATCCGAGATGGTAGTCTACTTAGTTACGTATCGGAGTCGTCCAAGACAAGCAAAAGCATTGGGCCGATAGCAGTAGAAGACCCTTGGAGTCTGTCGTAGGAGATATGGTGTTTTTGAAGATTTCTCCTACTAGAAGCACTATCAGATTTGGAAGGGGCGGTAAACTTAGCCCAAGATATATCGGTCCCTTCGAGGTGATTGAAAACATTGGAGATATTGTGTAACGGGTAGAACATCCAACTAGCTTAGATGGGGTAGACAACTTCTTCCATGTATCTCAGCTTCATAGATATATGCAGACCTGAGCCACATAGTAGATCATTCAGAACTGGAGGTGGGACCGAGCCTTGCATATGTAGAGCAGCCCATGGAGATCATCGACCACAAAGAAGTAGTTAAGGAATCAGACTATTCCTTTGGTCAGTGTCATGTGGCGGCACCACTCTCCTATAGAGTCTACTTCGGAGAGTGAGGACAAATGTGAGAACTTTTCCCTAGTCTTTTTGTTTGGATGTTGTATTTCAAAATAGTCTTTCGTCGAATGTTGGATTTCAATAATATTTAGGTTGATATCCAAATTTCGAGGACAAATTCTTTTAGGAGAATAGATTTCTAACTCCCTAAAATCAATTTTTTAATTTAGTTAGAATAAATTTTCCTGAAATTCTATTTGGAAATCACAATTTTTTTCTTAATAAAATCTGGTTATAAATAAATAATTATGTTTTATTTAATAATTGTTATTCACTAATATTAATTAAGGTAATTGTGGGCTGAATCTATTTTAGACTAATCATTTTTTATTTAAAGCCTACCAAGCCTTAGGCTTCGATTTTAGGCTTTAGCCTATAAATTCCTAGTAATGGGCTTAGTTCAATTCTTAATTAGTATGATTTTGGATAAATTATTGGCTACTTTTAATTAATTAAGTTAGTTGGGTTTAGTTAGCAGGTAGTTACTGATTAGTTAGTAGTTTTTACTAGTTGACCGTAGATCTATTACATATTACATGTATGCTACTAAGGCTTGGAGAGCACTCTATTATTTTATTATTATATTGGGGACTCCCTAGTTATTTTACTATACTTTATTTTTGGCTACTCCTATTCATCACTGCCACCACTGATCACCACCGGCCGTTCACCATCGACTGCCCTCGTCCGTTGTACGCCACTATGTCCGGTCGTCGAGTTTCGTTGGAGTTTGCCCTAGCCGCTGTGATATCGATCGTTGTGAGCCATGTTCACTGCCACTCGAGTCGACAGCACCATCGCCAGCATGCCTAGGTCGGACACAAATCTGTTCGACCCTTCCCAGTATTGAAGGCTGGCGACGGGATCTCGACTATAGCTCTGCCAATCTGCCACCGGCTGGATCGACTCCAATCTGGCCGACCTCCACCGAACAACAGCGTCACCCAGCTCATCACAACACCATTAAGAACCCCATCACCGGTGTCACGTCAAAAGAACTAGATCTCGTGTCTTTCCATGTCCAAGCAGTTAGACACAGATCTGACACCGCCAGGAGTTTATCGACCACACCGTACCGAATCTTGACCGAAAAGTTGTCGACACCATGAGCTGGGCTCTCCTTCGTCTTCTCCATTTTTTCTCAGTCTCCTTCTTGCTTCTTCTTTATTTGCTTCTTCATCACTGCTCCATAGTCGTAGTCGACATAGAAGCTCGTCGCCGTCACTGACCGTCTCGAATCCGGAGTTTCACCACCATTGACGAAACCCTAGCCGCTGCTCCAGAGCAAGATCGATGATGTTGCCAGATCATGATCGATCTTTGTCATTCTTCACTATCACCATCGAGGAACCCCACCGCTGACCATCGCCTCAGATCTGACATCGCCTGGCCGGAGATCGACATCCCCGTCGCCAAGGTGAGCTTCTTGACCTCTTTTTTCTCATTTGCTTCTTCTTCTTGTTCTTCTTCTTCTTTTCTTTCGTGTTCCTAGGGTTTCTTTGTCGGTAGTGTGGGTGTGCTGTGTAAATGAGATAGAGAAGTGAGGATGTGATTAGGGTTAGATGAGAGTGGGCGGCTATGTAGATAAGGAGAATAAGAGTGGAGAGAGAGAGTAGATGTTTAGGGTTAGGGCTTTGTGATTTACATTTGGGCCGGGTTGTTAAGCCCTATTGGTTGGGCTTTAGAAAATAGACAAAAAAGAATACAGCAACAATTGCAGTTGGGTTGGGCCAGTTTGGGCCCAGCAATAGAAGAAAAAAAAAGGAAAAAGGAAATTAGGTGTTTGGGTATGAGCCTAGTTTTGGGTTGGTTTATCATAGTCTTATTATTATTAGTATTATTATTAACATTATTATTATTATCAGTATTATTATTATAAAAAAATATTGTTCCTATTTTTTGTATAATTATCAATATTTCTTGGTAATAATTTTATATCAAGAAAATTAGTAAGGTTCGCCAAAATATAGATTGTTATAAATTATTTTGCTAAATATCTAGTTAATATCATAATTTTACTGTTAGTAAATATTTTTCTATTGTTCATGAATTCTATCTTAGCTAGTATATAATGTATTATATTATTATTGTTAAATGGTTAGTTTATGATTAGCAAATAGTTAACTAGTTAGTAATGTTAGTAAATTACCATTATTTAGAACCTAACCCACTTGTAACTAATCTAAGAGGACATAGAGATTGTTACATTCATATTAACAATCTTCTAGGACAAGGTAAGTACTTCTATAATTTTGATTCATTTACTTCATGTAGTAATTTCTTCATGTTGGACACATTGTTACATGACTTGATCATATGTTACTAATTCTTGTTATCTTGTTCTTTACTTGTATCTTGGGGAGGGAAAATACTACGGATGTGTAACAAAGCCTAACTTAGGAATTTATGTTGATAGCTTAATCGCACACATGTGTACGTATGATTAAGGCGTACCATATACTTGTTCTTATTCATGATCTTTATGCATCCGGTCACATATCTTTATATGTATTTGATGTTCACATGTCGTGATCTTTTGATTACATGTCTCATATTCTATTAGATTTATGCATTTACGGTTCATGTTCATCATGTTTCATTATTTCTTTATAGGTTCATATGTTGTATTTGTTTCATTATTATAGATTTTCCTTTGCACTACTCATGATTGGATATGTTGCATGTGAGCTTGAGGACCTTTGCTCGTCCTGATTTGTCAGAATAAATTTTTAGGTAAAATCTATATTTTCAATATATAAAATAATCTAATAATTATTAGGGTTCGAACACAGTTTGAAATTATTTTTTTTAAAATTTTTATTCTGACAAATTATGAGATTAGCCTAAACTGATTTTCTAAAATTTTTAATTATTTACAAAAAATATATTTTTATTAATTAATTGGTAGTTTCTAAATTATATAAATTATTAGAAGTTTCAATTATGTAATTATCAAAAATATTTTGGGGTAATAAAAATCTAGTTTTCAAGTATTATAAATATTTTTTTAAAAGTAGTATAAGTATTTTCCTTCATGAACTCCCATTAACCATCCAGGCTGATCACGAGTAATCGTGCACTCCTATTTTCTCACGAATTCGTACCCTTTCACATCGACCATAGCTATTGGACAAATCATGACTTATCAGAGTATCATACACCACCTATCACAACCCGCTCCCGGATAACCGTTATGAGTCAGACACACCCAACCTACTTTATAACTCAACGTAGTAAGCTGTACTAAGTATCTAAGGAAACTCCAAGTATAATAACGTCAACATCCGAGCAAACTAATACGTTCTCAGAGTTCATTACTACACACCATCATATTCCTAGTTATTTATATACCTTTTACAACTATGTCGGAGACAAATTCAGAGACAAAATAAAGGTGTCAATCCACAACCACAAATACCCTCAAATACAATGTCAAAAGTAAAGTCCACTCAACAAAATCTAAGTAACAAAGCAAGAACTAGATCTGTAACACACCATCATATTCCTAGTTATTTATTCCAATCAGCAAAGGTCCTCAAGCTCACCTGCAATATATCCAGTCATGAGCGGTATAAAGGAAAATCTATAATAATGAAACAAATACAACATATGAACTGTAAAGAAATAATGAAACATGATGAACATGAACCGTAAATGCATAAATCTAATAGAATATGAGACATGTAATCAAAAGATCACGACATGTGAACTTTATTTTAAAAATATTTATAAATAATATTAATGATAATAAGAAATAATTAATATTATTGTTAATATTAATAATATGATAATACATACTTCTTAGCCACATACATATATAATAATAAAATATTATCATATATTGATACCAGTACTGACCTTATTTTTATAAAGGAAATAATAATAATGATAGTAATAGTAGAATAATCATATTTAATTAATAATTTATTTATCTCTACCCATATATTGACTACTATATTAGAGAAATCAGAAAGAGAGAGTTAGAATCAGAGGAATAATTAGAGAGAGAAGGAGAAAAATGAAGAGGGAGTGATAGAAAAAAAATCTAGAGGAAGTGAGAGTGTGTGAGTGAAAAAAAGATTGAGAAAAGAGAGGAAGGTGTGGATCTCACCGAAGGCTCGGCGAAGAAAGGCGCATGTGTGCGGCGGCGCATGCGGCTAGCGAGGTCGGTGGTACCGTACGGCCCTTTAACGGCTCTTTAATGGTAGGAAGTGGTCCAGCCCGACATCGATGGGGCTTGAAGTGAGGAGCTGGTCGTCGGCACGGTAGGCCAGGGGTGGCACAGTCCCCGCACACGCTCATCTGGGTTAGGGTCCGACGAAGGAGGTCTGGTACGACAGTAGGAGAGAAGAGCGTCCATGAGGGGAGCACATCTGATTGGTCAAGCTCGAGTAGTGGCGCTCCTGTGGGTCGGGGTCCAGAGGAGCCAGATCTGGTCACCGGTACTGCGGTGACGCGACAGAAGTACGAGGATTTGGTCGGAGAAGGAGGTGATGGAGGATATGGATTATTCAGATGGTGGCATATAGCGGTGGAAGGGAGTGGTGGTCGAGTGGCTGGATTGGCCGGGCGGCTCCGGAAGGGGCATGTGTGGTCGGTGGCATAGTGTTGAGGACTGGCCGGAGTGGGCATGGCAGGTGAGTGGTGGATTTATACCCATATATTCACGTAAACAAAGTCTGTGCATGGGTTTGTTCGCAACTTTAGAACTTGTTGACCCATATCACGTACGTGAGAATACATAGTACTTAGGTCATGAGTAAAAGTAGAAGGCATACCCATTTTTTGCACATCGGGAAGCAATATACATAGGTCTACTTTGTTAAAGAGAGGCACATACAGGCATGGGGCACATAGCCTACAGTCTGTACAACTTGCCATCTTCTGCGTACATAAAACAAAGAGGTTTATGCTCTTCAGAGTTTAATTTATGCACCTTGGACTTCCTAGCTTGTGATGTATAGTATTCTATATCTATACCAGAGCCTTCTTGACGCATAGTAGCAGTAGGGAATGAGTTCTATTGAAGACATAATCTCACTTCTACGTTATACGTGAGGAGTTCATGATAGGAGTTGCACCCCACTTCTTTTTAATAGCAAGCTAGGAGGAGTCCCTAACACTTAGGTGCGAGACTGTCTCACAATATCAGTATTTATATACGGATACTTATTTTGTAGTGTATTTGGTATTTTTATGGTTTTTAGAATGCTTTAAATGTTTTCCAACTTATAGATTTTCTTCTTTGCCGGCATACCGCCAGTATATCGTGTATACCGACGGCATACTGCCCAGGCAGATTTTCCACATTTTATATATTTTAATTTCAGATATTTTATGAATAGTGTTTTCGATATTTTCGTGAATAGTGTTTTGGATATTTTGATGAATAGTATTTAGATATTTTGTGAATAGTGTAGATGCACCCTATTATCCAATGGATATTTGGTTTTGTTTGAATGGCCATGATTGACCTAGACCTTGACATGGATCACCATTCGATGGTTAAGATTAATTTCCCCTTCTATATACCATTTCACTTTCTCTCTCCTTTCTCTTTTCATTCTCTTCACTCTCTCTTCATTTCTTCTTCCCTTCTCTCCCCCTTGGAGCTTGGAGCTTGGCCTTGAGGCCTTGGGTGTGGTGTCTAACCCCCCAGGAGGAGGAGTAGAAGATTAGGCTTGGACCTTAACTAGGCAAGTACATCTTGCCAAATTCTTGAACATTAGTATTTATTATCATTTTTGTTTTCCTTGGTATTAAATGCTTAGAATTTTTCTAAACTCATTTTGTTAAAAATGTTTTCCTTATGATTCTCGTATATATGCATGTTTCCAAAATTTGTTTAAGAAGGTTTTGATTTTCTGTTAAAATCCAATATTGACTTAGTAGAAAACTTGGTATCAAGAGTGATACTAGTATTACCATCATGGGTCTTGGTCACATATGCATATATGAGGTCCTCACCTAGTTTGTATACCATGGATTTTGAGTTTGGTGGATATCAGAAACCGTTTCGGTATCCCGAGAACCTATTTTTGGGAGTATTTTGAGGTATTGATCTATCAAGTGTTTTGATTATGAAATTATACTTCCATGTTGTAGGAAATTCAATTCTGTGCAATTTTGAATTTTAAAATCCGTATTTCGATTTAAAACGAAGTTTTTATGGCCGAAAAGTTTTGGTAAAAATCTGAATTTTGTTTTGTTTGGAAAATCAGAATACCGACGGTATACCGTAGTATACCGAAGGTATGCCATTTTTGAACCAGAAACTTTCTTTTTTAGGCCAGAATATCGTCGTATACCGCCGTTATTCCGTTTTATGCCGTTTTAGGCTGTTTTTGTCTGTTTTTGTCCGTTTCTGCCCGTTATTGTCCATTTTTTATTTTCTTCGACTATATGATTTCTTAATATGATAAGATGATCTTGCATAGTTAGAGAATGATTGTACTGATGGAACTGGAGATTCCCAGGACCCTTCCTTTGGTGTGCGTATTGATCGATAGAAAGTTAAACAGATCTAATACGTGTTCTAACCCTTCATAGGCGGAAACTAGGGTTCACGAATTATACCTGCGGCAGAAAAGGACAAGTAATTCCTGGCAATCTCGAGCAAACGACCCCAAGGTCTTCTGCACGTATTCCTTCCTCGAGTTGGACGTCGTGGGGCGACGATCTCCCAACCTTTTCTTCTCCTTGGCAGCCCTCTCTTTCTCTCCTTATGTAAATCACGAATTTAGAGAAAGTTTCAGATTTCTGATCGGTAATATGGCGGCCAGAGAATAGAGGATATATCGGCTACGGCAGGGACTATGAGGGAAAATTAGGGTTAGGCCTCCTAACGGATCTGGATATCCCGTGTTCAGCCCGAACACACAATCCAGGCCCATTAACAATATTTTGGTCCACTAATGAGCTATTGTTGCACTACCTCCCTAATCCCAAATTATGTTTGTGGGCTCCTTTTATTATATGCTCGTTTGACTCCCATGTTAAGATATCGTATGTCCGTCGATCAAATTAAGTTACTGACAACTATATTGATTCGACATCTTTTATCCTTAAGTAATACCGCTCAACTTTATTTGTCATGTCGAATATAATCCAAATGCAGGGTTTATATGACAATCCTTATCTCCTTAAGGAGACATCATCAACCGATGTATCGGGACATATATTCTATTATAATCAACAGCCCATCATACATACAATGTTATTACCCAATTCGTAGAGGTTGAGAATAGAGGATATATATAGGCTACGACAGGGACCATGAGGAGAAATTAGGGTTAGGCCTCCTAAAGGATCTGGATATCCCGTGTTCAGCCCGAACACACAATCCAGGCCCATTAATAATAGCTCGGTCCACTAATGAGCTATTGTTGCACTACCTCCTAATCCCAAATTATGTTCGTGGGCTCCTTTTATTATATGCTCGTTTGGCTCCCATGTTAAGATATCGTATGTCCGTCGATCAAATTAAGTTACTGACAACTATATTGATTCGACTTCTTTTATCCTTAAGTAGTACCACTCAACTTTATTTGTCATATCGGATATAATCCACCTCAGGGTTTACATGACAATCCTTATGAGCTCCTTAAGAGAACATCATCACCCGATGTATCGGGACATGGATTCCATTTATAATCAATAATCCAACATACATACAATGTTATTACCCAATTCATAGAGGTTGTCGATCCATAATCAATCTCACTCTTTTATGAGTCAAAATAATGTACACTGCATATACATGTCCGTTATTATATTTGGGTTAAGAGCACAAGCATCCATAATAACATAGGTGTTTGTTCCCTTATGTAGTCAGCACAAAGAGAACAACCTCAAGTGGTCCTGTTCAATACACATAAAGTGTACTAGTGTAAACCTATAGTCAAGATAGACTAATACCAGATTACACTACAACCTTTCCAATAGATTGTCCAAGTCCATTTATTGTGAACAATTTATATACTCCATAGGGAACTGATAATATGATCTTTTGTGTGACACCACACACCATATTATCTACAATATAGAATATCAGACATTTGCTTTAACACTTGCAACAAATACAATATGCAAACATTTGCCCATATGATTCTCATTCAAAATTGAAGGAAATAAGGTTACTAAAAAAGTGATACTTTTAGTATATAACCCTAACAATCTCCTACTTATACTCAAAGCATTGATTTTCAGTATACTGTTATAAATCTTCCACTTATACTTAAAGCTATGCTGCTACACATCTAACTCTCATTCCTCAACATGACTATCAAAAGCCTTAGCTGGTAAGCTCTTTGTAAAGGGATCAGCTAGGTTGTCGACTGATGCTATCTTGATCACAGCAACTTTTCCTTTCTTTACGAAATCTCGTATCAGATGGTACTTGCGCTCAATGTGTTTGCCAGTCTTATGGGCTCGTGGTTCCTTCGAGTTTGCAACTTCACCACTACTATCACAATAAAGTGTAATAGACTTAGGCAAACTAGGTACCACATCCAAGTCCAACAGAAAGTTTCTAAGCCAAACCGCTTCTACGGCTGCCACATACTCGATTCCATCGTGGAATCAGCAATACATTTTTGCTTGATACTCCTCCACACAATGGCTCCACCTTCCAAAGTAAATACATAACCTGAGGTAGATTTCCTGGAATCCCTATCTGACTGAAAATCTGAGTCTATATACCCAAGGGAACTAAACTATCTGCCTGGTAAACTAGCATATACTCTTTAGTCCTTTTCAGGTACTTCAAAATATGCTTTACGGTAGTCCAGTGCTCTTATCCTGGGTTAGACTGATATCTGCTAACCATGCCTATGGCAAAACAGTTTCTGGTCTCGTACATAGCATTGCATACATTAAGCTTCCTACTGCTGAAGCATAAGGAACTGCCTTCATGTTCTCTATCTTTTAGGTGTCCTCGGACACTGTTCCTTTGATAGAGCAATTTCATGTCTAAAAGGTAAGAAACCTTTCTTAGAATTTTGCATACTAAAACGAGTTAGTATAGTATCGATATAGGAAGCTTGGATAAGCCCAACATCCTTTTCTTGCGATCTCGTAGAACTTTGATCCCAAGGATGTGACCTACTTATCCCAAGTCCTTCATATTGAACTGTTTGGATAACCATACCCTTACATCAGATAATACCTTCACATTATTTCCAATGAGCAAGTTGTCATCAACATAAAGTACTAGGAACACCACCATATTTTTGTCACACTTTCTGTATACACATGATTTATCCTGACATTGATCAAATCTATAGGATTTTATCACCTGATCAAAACATATGTTCCAAGATCTGGCAGCTTGTTTAAGTCCATAAATGGACTTCTTGAGCTTACAAACAAGATTCTTCTGGCCCTTTTCAATGTACCCGTCTGGTTGCTTCATGTAGATGTCTTCCTCAAGACTTCTATTAAGAAAGCTGTCTTGACATCCATTTGCCAAATCTCATAATGGAGATAAGCTGTAATAGATAAAAGAATCCGGATAGACTTAAGCATGGCTATAGGAGAAAAGGTTTTCTCATAATCGATACCCTCCTTTGAGTAAAATCTTTTGCTACAAGCCGAGCTTTAAAGGTTTCAACCTTACCGTCTGATCCTCTTTTTCTCTTATAGACCTACTTGCATCTAATGGCTTTTACACCAGCGGGTGGTTCTACAAGCTCCAAGACCTGATTATAATCTATAGATTCTATTTCAGATATCATTGTTTTTTTCCAAGACTCTGCATCTTTATCTTGGAGTGCTTCATTGTAGGTACAGGGATCATAATCTTGTTCCTCAGGGACAAAGTCTGACGACTCTCCCAAGAACATTATCTATCAGGTTGTATCACAACCCTCCCAGTACGATGAGGTATTATCGGTTGTGGTGTAACATTTGTGACACGTTGTGTAGTTATTTTAGTTCATCCTCTTGTACTATTGGTACTTGTTTGCCATTAAAATCATTTGATTGCAAATCTTAATACAAACAGAATAGTGTTACAATATAGGACTTAGATAGTCCTAGGAGTACACTTTTGTTTAATCTGGGTCCTAAGTGCCAATGGAGCGAGTGGTAATGTTGACTCCGTTGACGGGCTGACGACGGTTATCGGTTCTCTGAAGGTGTAGATTGCTCTGGGTGCTGGAGCTTGCTGAGAGGAGAAGACGTTGAGTGTCTGTATCTGCCTCTCTGGTGATATCTGTCTGTCTTGTTCGTATATGTCTCTGTGTGTAAGAAGAAATGATCCCTCTATTTATAGTTGAGCAGGTTGGCTGCTCATGCGCGCATATGTAGGATACGTCGGTACGTGGGGACGCCACGTGGAGACTGCTGATGGAGGCGCATGGACGTGTGCCCTGATTAAGGGGTTGAATTCTTCATACTGCTGTTGTGAGCCGACGTAATAGAGGAGAAGATCTTTCTGTTGCTGAAATCTTAGATGAGTTGAGTCAAAGGACATGTGTCGTCGACTCATGGCTCGGAGATCTCGGATCTGATGGGGGGATGATTTGGTGGGATGCGCATTGGATTAGCCACATGATGAGATTTTGGCTCGTGACCTTTAGGAGTCACGAGCCGTTCTGGGCGCATGGCTTTTGAGGCGCATGCGAGCGACTTTCCTTCTGTCTTTCGGGATCAGAAATCAGTCTGGGGCGCATGGCTCTTGAGGCGCATGCAAAGCTTCAACTGGAGACTCTTCTTCTATCTTTAGGGATCAGTGAAGGGTCTGAGGCGCATGGCTTTTGAGGCGCATGCGGATTTGGGCGCATGGCTGCGGAGGCACATGCGGGCGGTTGAGTGGCCATGTGGCTGTAGCCGTCGAAGTAAAGTCATGATGTTGCTGACGTTGTGGACGCTTTGTTTTTCAAAAGCTCTCAACTATTCAGACTTGGGAAGGCATGCTGCCAACTCTGTCAGTTCAGCATTTAATGTTGGTGACATTCGATGGACAGCTGAGTGGGCACATTGATTGACGTTCCAATAGCGTATGGGGGCGCATCCCCTGTGATGCGCTTGGTACAGGGCGTATCTGTTGGAGGCGCTTGATGTTTGAAGGGGTGATGCGCTGTCCAGCCGGCGCATTCGACACGTCTTTAATGACGCGGCTGTTTCGCTTCTCATGTGCCTTTAAATAGCCGTTTGGCTGAAGTCGAGGCGTCGGTTCATCCATTTAATGTGAGTTCATTGCTCGGTACTCGAAGAGCCATCCACTTGGCGCGTGGGTTTGATCTGCCCGGCCTATAAATAGTGGCATAGAGAGAAGGTTTGCTTCTCATTCCCTCACGTAGTTCCGACATAACTTGAGTATTCGGGTGCACTCTGTTGACGAAGTGCTCCCGAGGGTGAAGATGAGACGCCATGTCGTCATTGATGCTCTTGAAGGTGACTGTTACATCCAAAAGACAGAGTCGAGGGCTTCTGAGGCGGGCGAAGGTGCCTGTTGCATCCAAAGATAGGGATGCTCGGGCCTCGTCTCCGTTGTTCCGAAAGAGCGTACATCGGAATGGCGGTGCTAGGCTCTCTCTTCCTTCAAAGTGGGTGTCGCCCATTTTGAAAGCTGCTCCTTTCGCCGTGATTTCGATCACGGTCTTCCTGGGTCTTTGGAGGCTCTTTCGAAGCCTCCCCTGGCCACAGATTTGTGGTGCTCTTCTCTTCCTTGGTTCCAGCCAGAGGGTTAAATGCTTTGTGTAATCGAAGCACTTATCAGGTGAGCCTAGCTGGAAGAGCGACACACTCCTGCTCGGCCAGGTGAGCCTGGTTGGAAGAGTGGCACATAACTGGGCTGCTGAAGGGATGCACATAACTGAGCTGGATGCACATAACTGAGTTGGATGCACATAACTGAGCTGCTGAAAAGATGGCGGGATGCGCTTGGTTGGAGGCGCATGACATCTGCTGCGCCTAACTGGCAGCGCATGGTGACTGCTGCGCCTATCTGAAGGCGCATGGTGGCCGCTGCGCCTATCTGGAGGCGTATGGTGGCCGCTGGCTGTAGACTTAGGATATTTTCTTGTAGAAATTCTCTTTTATACAACCTTTTCTAGACATGTAATAGACTTTTTATATATAAATAAAAAGTCCTTCTTCAAATGTCTATGGTTATTGATCTTGCTGTGAAGTGTTCTGTTCGAGTTCTGGTGCCTGTAGTGTCTGGCGCATAGTCTTTCTGGTTGTGAAATTCCATGCTTCTACAGTATTGAAGTACTTGGTGTCTCACGTCTCAGTTCTTCTAGAACAACTCTACTTGTGGGTTTATGGTTCATCACATAGTCTTCCTCTATGAATCGGGCATTGGTGCTAACAATGACCTTCTGATCCTTAGGACTATAAAATAAGCCTCCTTTCTTTCCTTTTGGATAGCCTACAAACAAGCATACTTCTGTACAAAATTCTAACTTATCTGCTTTCACATTCAGCACATGTGTTGGACTTCCCCAAATGTGAACATGTTTCAAACTAGGCTTACGTCCAATCCACAGCTCTGTGGGAGTAAGAGGTACTGACTTAGAAGGAACCAAGTTCAAAATATAAGCTGCAGTCTCTAAGGCATATCCCGAAAACGAATCTGGCAAATTCGAATAACTCATCATTGATCTAACCATCTCCATAAGAGTTCTATTCCTTCTTTCGGCTACACCATTCAGTTGGGGCGTTCCAAGTGCAGTCAATTGGGATACAATCCCAGCCTCTGATAAATAATCCCTAAACTCTCCAAAGAGGTACTCACCACCACGATCTGATCGTAATGACTTAATACATTTTTCATGACGTTTCTCCGTTTCAGCCTTGTACTCTTTGAATTTCTCAAAGCACTCAGACTTACAGTACATCAAATAAATGTATCCATACCTTGAATAATCATCAATAAATGTAACCAAAAAATTCAAAGCCACCTCTAGCTTGGATAGTCATGGGTCCGCAGAAATCAGAATGAACCAATTCCAACACATCTTTGGCCCTATACCCCTTTGCCGTAAAAGGCCTTTTGGTCATTTTACCTTCCAAGCAGGATTCACAGACTGGTAGTGCCTCCACTTCCAATAAACTCAAAGGTCCATCTTCAACCAGTCTTTGAATCTTTTTTAGGTTAATATGCCCCAATCGCAAGTGCCAAAGATATGTTTGGTTCATACAAGAAGGTTCTTTTCTCTTATTTAAGTTAGATGACATATTATTCATTTCCATAAGTTGCATTATGGGCAAAATAGGATTAATGACATACAAATTATCAACCAATGCACCAAAACAGATAAATGATTATTCTATCTAATAACAATATTGTCATTAAAATAAACTGAATATCCATCCTTAACTAACATAGAAATAGAAACTAAATTCCTTCTAAGTGAAGGTGCATAAAGACAATCTCTCAATGTCAAAGACTTATTTCTACCAAAAGATAAAGTAACATCTCCTAATGCAACGACCGATGCTTTTGTAGCATCACCCATGAACAAGCATATCTCTCCATCACTGAGCCGTCTGGTTTCCTGGAACCCCTACAATATATTGCAGACATGATTAGTGGCTCCTGTATCTACATACCAGGTGCCGGTAGATAACACCGCAAAACATGTTTCAACTACTAGTAAATGAGATATACCTTTTTTGTTCCCTTATTTGAGAAGTGGACAATCAGTCTTCCAATGTCCTGACCCTTTACACTTGAAACATTTGCCTTTCGACTTTTTTACTGCACCTTGAGGTCCCATGCCCTTCTTTGCTGAGTTTGCCTATTTCTGAATGTTATTCTTCTTCTTACCGCCTTTTGGCTTAGAAGTAGAAGCCTTTTCAGAAACAAAAACATGACTACTCTGCCTAAGAGATTCAGCATCCTGTAGCTCTTTTACAAGTTCTGCCAAACTATACAACCTTTTGTTTATGTTGTAATTAAGGCAGAAATTATCAAAACTTTTAGGTAGAGTCTCGAGAATGATATCGACCGGTGATTCTCCATCGATTTCAGCTCCAAGGATCTCCATCTCATTCAGATGACCCATCATCTTGAGAACATGATCCCTTACTGGTGTACCCTCAGCCATTTTTGTATTCATCAAACATTTCATAGCAAACTACCTAGCTGCTCTACTCTGATGTCCGAAGAGTTCTTTGAGGTTATACATAATGTCATAAACAGTGGCCATGGACTGATGCTGATGTTGCAGTACATTTGACATAGATGCCAGAATGTAATACCGTGCCATCTCATCTGCCTTTTTCCACTTCTTATAAGCCTCTTTGACCTCTTCATCAGAGTTAGCATCAGGCTTAGATGGGCATTCCTCAACAAGTACATATTTGTACTCCTCAGCAGTTAGAACAATATCTAAATTACGTTTCCAGTCAATATAATTAGGTCCAGTAAGTTTGTTTGCTTTAAGAATCACCATAAGTGGACTGAAAGAACCCATTTTTGAAATCCTGAGAATCACATAATTAAAATTATATATGGCAAAAAAAAATTTGAATTAAATAAATATTGATTCCCTCAAAACAATAATAAAATTCACCAACACCTTGAACACCATGAATTTAGCATGCCACGATAGTGTGGACGTATACAAATTCAACTTTGTTCAAGTAGGTTTTTCTTATTAATTTTACTATCATGTCAATATAACTTTATGACAAATAAAATTAATATACTAGTCATTCTCTGGTCATACAAATAATAACAGTGACTCCGATGGGGAGGATACCATTATTTGTATCTAAGTGTATACCATTACTTAATACTAAGTCCATTACCTTGTAATGAGTTCCTTCAGATGGAGAAGTGAACACATACTAGGTAACTTTCTACAATTATACATAAGAAAGTTTATACTGGTGATCCATAATTATACTCATCCGATTTGGAGAAAAGCACTAAAGTCAACACGCAAGTATAATTACATCACCTACAAACCAGTAATGGAGACCATAGGATTTATACTAAATAAAAATCTTCTCCCACTTAGTTATTTAACAATGAGGGTTTTTCTACTAGTTATATTATGTCCATGTTGTCCATTATTAATGTAGGCTTGGTTTTTCAAAAAAACAACCACATAATAATAAACATGCATAATCAGAAAAAACAAAATGACAAAAATAAGAGAAAATATCCAACTATTATGGTCATCTTTGCTGCTCCGTCCTCAACTATCCGAATCCAAAATCTGGTACTGCACAAATCTATCCGAATCCAAAATTGGCTGTCGATTCCACAGCAACAACAACATCCATAATATATCCGTGGTTTAAACAACATAATAAAAAAACATGCATTGGACCATAAT